>CAJNOQ010000590.1:0-45808 GCA_905250885.1 Didymodactylos carnosus | reverse complement strand
TACGACGGATAACATACGCTAGAATTTTTTTTAGCGTGTAGATCGCCCATTTGTACTTAACAAGAAAAAATTCATAAAATTCAATCTAAATAGATCCAGACGGTTTAAAGTTTTCGGAATATAAACAACTTGATCGACATTCTAAACATTAGCAGGATTCGAATAAAAATAAAATTTAGTTTTATAATTTGGTAAAATAATCATGCTGCACATCGGAAATTGACTATCTTCTGAATATTTCACGCTGCTTGGATCTATTTTGGTTAAATTTTAAAAAATGTTTTTTGTTTAGTGCAAATGGACTATTGATTCAAGTCAAAATTGGTATTTGACGAAAATTCAAACTTTCAAACTCCTTTCTAGGAGTTATTTAAAAAACAACCGATGCCATGCTGTTTTGAAACAAATGAAAGTCCCACTAACTATACGTTTTTAATAAGTAATATCACAGCTTTTATACAGTAGTCGTTAGAATGCAAGGATGGAAGACAATAAAGAATAGAACTTAATATATGACGTAATACTTATGAAGTCTGTAATGAACTGAAGTAGCCTCGCGAATTTTGTAGAAAGTATTAACATTTTGTTTTTATCGACATCAACGATAATAACAAGTCATTAATATTCAAACATAGTTAGCCCACGATGTTTTGATATGTGCCGTATATGGTCGCGTGAATGTTGAAGTTAAGGTTCTTCCGTTTTGTTGTTCAACTTGTTTTAATGATAATGCATCATTGAATGATGAAGATTTTGTTGTGGTTGTTCTTACTGAACTTTTATCATTTGTGTTTGTTAGTGTTGATCGTTCACTTCTCTCATCTGTTGTAGCTAGACGAGATAAATAATTCAATTGCAGCGACTCAAAGGTAGTATCAACAATGGACAATTTTCGAGAAGGTCTCATAACATCAAGATAGTCCTCACGAATATTTTGTTCGACTTGCTTTGCGCGACTAAGAAGTTCATGACATGGTAAAACTGAATTTAGATGATTGCTCTGTGTATTATGCATTAAATGTATCGTTTTCATTTGATATTTTTGCGTATTTCCTAACATTTTCATAATAATATTTCTACGTTTTGTAATTATTGACATTTGTTTTCGATGATGTTGAAAGGCGATGCTTCGTGCGTCAGAGCCAGACACTTCACGACGATCAATAATTTTCACACGATGCGGTACACTGTCCATCTTTGGAAATTTTTCATGCAATTGTTCAGCAGCTTTTTTTGCGTACAATGTTATTTCGTCACGCGCTTTACTCTGATTTTTGATAAGACGATCTGCACGTCTTTCATAAAATAAATCACCGTGTTCATCGAATACATGCGTAACAACTGTTGCAGATTTTCTTCCTGATGAATACGCGATGACATCTGATTTTGATGGTTTATCATTAACAAATTCAATTTTAATATCACGGGATGGATCTAATGCCATGAAATTTGTGACCAAATCTTCAAAAGCAAATGCACGACTTTTTCTCAAAATTTGTGCTTGTTCAATGTCTTTAAAATGTTTATCAATACGAGAATAGTAGTCGTTGAGAAACAATTCAAATTTTTTTCCATCACCCAAAACTCCTAAATAGTCTGATTCAAATTGTTCTCTATCTTTTTCCGAGTTTAACAAGCCAGCAGCTGCGAGTGATCGCTGTAATTGAACAAATTGATACGGTTGAGATTTTCGATGATGAGATGTACTGGTAAGCGGACGCTTTTGTGTCGAATATAAATTTATACGACGACGATAATCTTCGGCAGCATTCTCAGCGGATATTGGAAGATGTGGTGCTGATTTGCCACGATCACGTTTACTTAAACGAGAAGTAGTGTCATCTGATGTCTCATGTTTACTGGTTAATGTCGCAAGAGTGAAATCAGACCATGGTCGTTGTTCTCCGTTGTGAAAAGCAATATTATCAATCAGCTCAAGATTTCTTTCTTTTTCTTCATCTTCTTCATTCAGCACGTCAGGAATAGAAATACCATCGTTGTTATCGTCATCATGATCAGATTGTTGGTCCTACAGCGATACGACATCATTCTACAAAATTTTCGTGTATTTATCTAACAGCGGTTAAAATCGATTCATTTTTAATCAATTAACACCACATCTGTTAGAGAATCTTGCACTACAACAGTCTATCTTAAAAATTTTTAAGAGTCCATCTTTGGCTATTCAGTAAGTCTGATTTTGTTAAATTAAAGAAAAAAATTGAACACTTTTCTAAGTAATTAATTTTTTTCCCGCCTAGATAATGTCAGTAGGCTGAAAAATTTCATGACATACACTTCGATGTATCCACTACTACCTGGAAAAATTTGAGGAAAAATTCAAAACCTGAATGTTTTGTTAGTTCTTGACCAAGAGCAGATTTTTTTATTTGCACCTTAGAATCGAACCGAACAACTTAATTTAAAATTTAAAAAAAAATTTTTGAAAACAGCTTTAATGAACGAGCTGGAATTCGATTTCGAACAACTTTTGTACTACGAGTTTCGCTCCAAAATGCTATAAGGCTTTTTTCAAAATACTTTAGGTATTAATTTCTCCATCGGTAAGGTAAGAGCTAAATTTCTGCTCAAATTACATTCGCAAACGATGACAACTTTTTGACAACCTTTTCCTGTGTACAATTTAATGTTGAATTACGTTAGAATCAACTCTTCATAGCAAAAACTTAAGTTTTTATTGAAATTTTAAAAACAGGGTAAAAACTTTTTTATCAAAAACTATAAAAAGTATCAAAACCGAAATAGTTTTCGGACAAATACTCCGACGTATACTGTAAAAACTGATGAAAGCAATTGAATGGGAGAGTTCTTTATTGGTCCAAAAATAGTTGTTGTTTACTCAAGATTTTAGAATGCGTTTGATAGTAAAGAATATTTTCTACCAGTGCTTTTTCATCACTCAAGAATTCCTTGGTCACATCACAGGCAGACTACTTTTTATATATTTTCTATGAAATCTTCATGTAAAAAGTAATTGCATGATCCATTGAAATTATCCGATAACCTATTTATATTTTGTCTGTGATATAGTGATATACATAGAGGATCGATCAAATGATAGTTTTTAAATCAATAAAGATATTTCTAATGTTGAGACTATTAAAAGATTGTTTAGAACAGAATACTTTGATTTGCTCTCTTATTATTTTTAAAGTCGAACAATTATGTTCTCTCTGTTTGTTCATGGTTACTGTTTCATATATACTCACATCTGATTCCATGATGTTGATTGTTTCATTTGACACCAAAAATGTTCTTTTTCTGTTTCTCCCTTTTCCTTCTTTTCTATACAATGCATACCTTCTCTCTATTTAAATAGAGCCTTTATGAGGCTTCTTTTTTTCAATTGTTGAATTAAACAAAAAAAAAATTAAATGCAGCCGAAAGAAAAGAAACAAGAAAGCTGTTGTTAACAGACAAAAAAAAATTGTCTTTAAATATTCGTTATAAAACGATTTAATTTTTTTCTTTCTATTACCGTGGGTTCATTCAATGATCGATATATACGGATGTTAGATATACCGACTCTAGGATACAACAACTCTATAACAGACTTTCAATACTGAATCGGAAAACAGGTAGGGTGAAGAGCGAGGGTGAATGCGTAAATGTTTGTGAGTGGATATCTACAATATTTCAATCGGTTCCAAGACTTGCTGTGAAAAGTACGTTTTAGCGAAAACATTTGATTTGTAAGGCATTAGAGCTGTTTTTCATTCGACGTGTCTTTTGTCATCGCGTGGCCAAACGTCATTGCGCCCTAATGTCGATGCGTCCTAGCGTCTGATAATCCAGATGTGAATATGTCCATAAAAACTATTTCACTTCACATGCAGTTAAAGAGACGTCTTTTATGCTCACAAACCATTATAAGATGTTTAGCACCTGTCTATTTCAAAATAAAATGTTATCGTTTATTTTTTGAACATTTCAAGAACGAAAAGAGTTGGGAGTTTCAGTTTTCATTATTTTACACAGAAAATTTTGCCCTGTCTTCTTCTCTTCTATTTAGTATTAGAAATCTTGTTTGATTTATCTGACAGTTAAGAAAATAGAAACATGCTGTCAAGTACCGAAACTAGAATAGATTTAAATTCTAAATGCTAACCGCACTCTACTATGAGAAATAGCCAAAAGACACGTAACAGATCGAGAAACAATTCGATAAAAAGACATGAACGATTGATGCACCTATCTTTTTCAAAAAATAACCATTACTTCTTCGGAAACAAGCTTTTTTGCATTAAGCATCTGATCCTTCGAGATTTTTAGTTTGTTTGCTCTTATGTTCATTACTAGCCGCAACGGATTTTATATCCATTCCTCTTCTGTGATTTAGAGTTCATGCCCAAAAGCTCTTGCTGTTCTGAAAAAAATATCAGCTGGAATTAAATCGGTGATTTCTCCTTGGAATATGCACAAAAACTTGACTTTTTATACATCAGTCGATCGAACTCGATGAAATGGAGCTGATCAAGTGTAAGTCAAAGCGTTATCAAGTAGAAATTGGCGTTTATAGACTAAAAATGCTTGACAGTATGAAATTGTAGTGTGTAATGGATGAGAAATGGGCCGAACCCATGGGCTAGCATATCACTAGATAGAAGACGTTGAAATCTATTTTAAATTTTTTTAAAAAAATCTCTGACTTATTAAACTGTTAAAATAGAATATTTCTCACAATATATGAGTGTGTGTATATAAAAACTTACGATCGGAGAGAAAAACTTTTCTGTATCAGCAGAAAGAATGAAAAAAAACGAAATTAGTTCATCAAATTAATTAAATTTACATTGGTAATTTTCATGCCCTTTGTAACCATTCGTAAATCGACTACAGTGGATGAAAAAGCGTTACAGACAGCCGGGAGACATCGTATTTTGCTCAGAATTCTTTGCTCTATCAGACTGTATTATTTGCAAAAATTGTTGAATAAAAAAAACTAAAGACTTGGTATTCTAGCGGTCAGGTTTTCCAGAAACCCTATTATCAATATATGCACCTCATCGATAGAGGCATCTCATCTGATAGAAAAATCTTCGGGCTATTTAAAACAGTATTCAAATTTGTTCCAGCCTTTACTGAAAAATCAAAAATAAAGCAGTGCTTGTGCTCATGACACACTGTACTGCAAAAGTTATCGAAAAACGACTTGCCTGATTTTAGGCGAAAACGGTGAAATTTTAATAAAAATCAAATATCTCAAGAACGAAAAACATTTTTAAAACAAGCGATTCATACTTTCTTTCTACGTTTCAAGGCGAATCGAATGGCGTATGAAACTTGGCTTCATGTGTTAACCAAAGAGCTGTGATAGGTTTGCAAGATGAGGGTGTCGAAACCGAAGATATATCGGTCCTGTTTCGCGCCCAGCAAATTTTTTTGGTGTTGAACCTTGAAATACAGTATTCTAGATGCAGTTTTCAATGCTGAATAAGAAAAACAGTTTTACAGCTTCGAAATGAGGTGGAACCAAGTTATTCAGTTTTTAAAAAAAGTTAGTAGTTTTTCGAAAAAAGAGATCCTTCAAGTTTTTTGAAGTTTTTCACTGATAATGCGAACTGGGAAGGCTAAAAGCCAGATATTCTTGATCAGCGTGAAAGTCTCTATCAAATGATGTATGATTAAGCCAAAAATAAAATAGTACTATAATTTTGAATTTGGAACACCCTAGAACACCAAAAACAATATTTTGGATTCTATATTAAACTACAAAGTGAAATTTAAATACGAAAGTACAAGGACACATAACTGGTTGAAACAACAAGTAACTTTGTTTTAATTTGTCATCGTAACTATGGACTACTACAATAGTAATATATGATACTAAATTTTCAAATAACTTTGTCTTATAAATCAAAAGTTATAAGTAGTCCTACTGAGAAGTATAAACAAGCGGTAATTAGATTAAATACCTAAAGTACCGAAGAAATTTTGTATTCCTCGTTTTACTAAAGAGAGTTATACAGAAACTCATATGAAAATCCGAAATATCTAAGAAAACAATAGTGTTTATTTCTTTTCAGTGTTGCTAATATACAAATCAAGTAAAAAGAGAGTAGCGTCTGAAAATTTCAAGTGGGATGATTCGAGTCATTGTGTAATATGAGTTTTTTTGCATTTTGTATGCTGAAAGATGATACCAGAATAATATTTTTAAAAGCCATCATTAGATTTTCTCTGAAATAAAAAACCATACCTGATCACGAGATTTATATCTTGTAAAAATTATTGCTTTAACTGACAAAAAAAGAAAAAGTTGTCACATGTGCAGTCATTGAATACTCATGATCAGCAGCCTTTGTTAAAACGTTCCAATGAGTAAATAATGTTATATGATTTGTTTATTTCATTTCATTTACTTTAAATTTAACGTCAATACTTCTAATGTGATGTTCTCTCTTCTATGTTTGCAAAGAAACCGTTTTTCTTTCGTTCTTTATGGCAATAGTCAAGTGATAAGAGAGAATGTTAAACCAACGGTTACTCATGACATAAATTCAGTCAGTTAATAACTTAGAAATGCTTCTTTTTGGTAAACAAGCTTTCAATCCAATATTTTAATATGCTATAACAGTATCACTTTTTTTTTCATTCATAATGCAAAACATAATATAAAACAGATAGACAAAAAAAATATTTCTTAAAAACTAGAAAATGACATATATCACAGAAAGAAAATATACATCAATGCTGAAAATTGATCTTTTAAAAAAAGGTATATAGTAAACGAAACAAACAAGAAAAACAATATAAGGCAAAGGAAGTTTTTTAGCAAATTTTTCATCAGAAATATATTTCTATTCTAAAAAATGCGTTTGTTAAGGTATGATGTATAGATCTTCAGTCACATGATAGCCATGATCAAGCTAGTTATGCTCATTGCGTTACGAGGCTTATAGAAGAATATTGCCTCGCTGGTCGACTGGTCTGAACTTTAAAAAGAATGATTAAAAGTTTCGAAAACTATTCAGACTATTACATTGTCAACACTAATAATTTAATTGGACAATAAATGTACGATGTTTGTTTACAGATATGATACATGAAGACTTTGACAAGAATGTTACTAATATAATCTATCGATTTTTAATGCATAGCAACATTTCATTTCCAATGATTCAAGGGAAAACTCAAAGCAATACTCTCTATAATGCTGCATAATTCCAGTCCACATCTGCAAAAAGATCATCGTATTTGTTCTATAATAATCACGGCCGTCATACTTTTGACTCAGTATCTTATAAGATATTATCTTTAATGATCGATGATCACATACATTTTTATGAAGTTTTGAACATCTCTTATATCCAAAATTTCAAGTTTCAATAAAGTGTCTAGTTCATGATGTCTATTCAAGAGTTGGTTCTAATAATGTCTCTACACATATAACATCTTATTTTTTAATAGTTAAAATGAAAATTTCATAAGATATAAATTAAATCTCATGATAATATTTGTTTTCGCGTTCAGATTAATAATTATAAAACTTTTACTGGAAGCCCGAAAATATATACAATACCTTGGCTTCATCTTCCCTCTAGTGATTCTTCTATTGACGACATTCACCGTTTAGCAGATTTCACTGTAAGCTTATGAGAAGACTAGTTTTTTAAAATCGGAGCTAAGATATACATTAATGAGGTAAAAGAACCAAATTGTACGTATATATTTTCCCTTATAATCTCTACTCTTAGTTCTTATTGACTTACATATTTGTTGAAAATTTCAAGTTTCTATCACTGATCATTCTTGAGATACACATTTTGAAAGTCGAAAAAACATTCTATGCTATCGGAGTTTTTCATGATCAGTCAAGCGTGTACGTGAAAATATTTTATACTCAAGTGTATCATATAATTTCATTTAGGTCATGGGTACAGAAAAAATATTAGAGATCTCAGTTTTTGTATAATAACACCCGTTCGAAGTAGTCATTACACAGAACTATTTTTTTAATGGAGTATGAAAAATTACGGTGCCGATTGTGAAGTTGGTCGAAACTTAAAACGCTATAAGAGCATTTTTTTCGAGAAGTTTCTTAATAAAATCCGTATATTGTACTGTTAGAACATTGTACGACAGTGTCTATACAATTAAAATTATTTAGTTAAACGCTAACTATGTCTACGTTTTCTAAGATTTTTGAGTCTGTCAAAGAATGATTTAATGAAGCCTTTTATTTTTCTAGAACGTTATATGCACGCTTAACGTTTTATGCCCAACTATTTAATAGAAGTGCCTAGTTGCTGGTATAAATAGCTCTAATCTGATAGGTAGTGATGATTCAAAAGAATTTCCTGCGAAAAGGCGAGAACGATAAAATTTTCATATAGAGCCCGAAAACGAAAAATTTTCCATTAGCGGAGAGCTTCAGTAGCAACTTTCTAAATTCTTCGTCAAAGATACTGAGGATAATCAGATTGTTCAAAATCAGAAAAACTTCAATTATTTGATTTGAAAGAGTAAGAATAAATAATGCTGATTTTTTCCATACTAAAACACATATCTGTTATCAGAAAATTTCTCGTCATGCATTTTCTCGATGGGATGATTATTAATGGCCAAAAAATCATTGTTCAAATTGTGCCGTCTGATACGACGCATTTGTCTGTAAATATCAAGTATAAGTATAGGTTATTTACTAAAGAATCTTTAGTAATAAGATCGACATGACCTGTATTAGATGGTCTTGATCAACATCTATTGATGAAAGAGTCTGACATTGGTTAGTGACAACTCACAATTACAATCTCAACAGAATGGTAAAGAGAAAAAAACAATTTTCAATTAGCAATAACCATCATTATTGATAAAATCTATTCAGTTTCTTTCCTTTTCTCTCTTTAAAATTGTTTACAAACTTTATATGTTTATTATTTCTATCTATTTTCAATGTTCTGCAGAAAATAACCGTAAAGATTGAAAATTTCAAATATATTAGAAAAATGATCAATTTAAAAATTGCTGAATTAATCATTCGTTTTATTCTCACAACCAATCTCATCAACAAAAACAATATTTGCTCGTCTATAATGAATAATCAATGAAGAAGAAAACCGCAGTGACGTACTAAGGTGGTGTAGTGAAAAAAGATGGTAAAATTGCATACTTAAAAATGATCAATCGATTATAGCCATGAAGTCTAGTAAAAGATCATGATTGTTTCTATTCTGCTTGTTTAAAGACACACGTGGAAGTCTGAAATGATTTTACCTTCTATTTTTAGTAGAAATAATATTTTTATTACAGTTCACCATAACAGTAGTAAACTAATAAAAAGCTTTTTGCCGTTTTTCTAGTATCTATAAAAACGGCAAAAACCTTTGTGTCATATGTATGTTTAAAATGACTAGTCTACACGAATTGTCCTAATGGAGATAATAAGAATTAAACATAAAACTAATCTAGAATTTTTTTCTTTTAGAATCGCAAGGATGCGATATTCCTTTAGAGTAACGTAGATTGAAAGAAAATTTCGATTGATCAAAACAAATATCTTCGAATTAGATATGCACAAGTACCAGTATTTATACTATAGTATACTGGACCAGTATTTACTGGGTACCCAAGTAGTTTGGTAAGAATTTATCGCGGCAAGAGCTTGTAACTTTGTAACAGTTATTTATGGGAAATTATTTGAGGATTTGAAAGAAAGTAAGTAGTTTTGTTATTGTATAAAATGCAACTTAGCTATTAGATGCCGTTCTACATTTCGTATAACATAAGAGCATAATTTCTGTAATGCCTAGAAACATATTAATCTACAAATATCTGAGGAATTTTAGGATATAGCGGATATTAATTCGGTCCTGTACAATGCACAGAGAATTGGATGGCTAATTCATAGGATATTAGATTGGTTTTAGCAACGAACTGATATCAGCATCGCGTATCTATGGATACACATTCTTTGAAAGCTCAAGTGTAAATGTTTTCTTCATACAGGGTGTCCCAAAAAAACTTACTCCCTCTGTGTTTATTGGCTTTCTTGTGTACAGATATAATTGAAGTTTTCACCATTTATGATAGTCGAGTAGAGCAGAGATTTCTGGACAAAATGAGACGTCTCCGAGCTCTCTAAGAGCTTTTCTCATGAAACAGCATTCAATTTACGGAAGGTCCCATACCACCAAAATCGAGACAATTAACAGGAAAACAAGAAAAATACGCTCTTAGGGCCTTCCGTAAATTGAATACTGTTTCATAAGAAAAGCTCTTAGAGAGCTCGGAGACGTCTCATTTTGTCTATTCGATTTAAACCAATGGTGAAAAGTTCAATTATATCTATACACAAGAAAGCCAATAAATACAGAGATAAGTTTACAATTAATACAGGTAAGTTTTTTTTGAGATACCCTGTATACGACAAGCGTTACCTTATCGGTAAAATTCATGCACGAACCAAAAGATATCAATTTATTTCATGTTTAGTCTGCAATCAAATCGAGTCATATGTCGCACCAGAGTAGCACGTACACAAGTAGAAGTACTTAGAAAACTCTACGATTGGAGTGTACTGCGAGAAATTATATTTTAAAGATAGTTTACCAGTGTGATTAGCGAAAGTAGTGAGGATCTTATATGAATGAGTGTGTTTATAAACTCACATTTTGAAAATCTAAACGAGAGTCTGCGTGATTGCATCATATTTTCGAAGAAAAAACTGAATAAAACATAAGACGGTCTTTGCAACTTGCTTATTTCGTGCTCGAATTGCAACAAGGCCACTAAAATCAATGTGATCACAGAAAGTGTTTATTTTTCTTTAGAAAACCTGAGAAAGTTATTAGAACAAGAAGGTTTTGTTCACGTAAAGTGGCAATGGCTACGAGACGATCGCACGACTTTAAGAAGCCATCTATGAAAAAGTACTAAATTTTTCTTGATGAAATAAAAGGTAGCACACATTTCTTTTTCTTTGTTATGTCACTTTATTGGATGTAGCTCGTATGTTACTTATTACTAATAATGCAGAAAAATTAGCATTACCTTTAATAAAGTAGCACAGTAACGCAAGAAAAGGAACACTTTAGATTAGTTAGTGAAACAAACTGATTTCAGAGAAAGGAAAGTAGTAACGCAGCATAGTCGAATTAGGTATGCGCCGATATCGATACACCGAATACCGAAAACACCGACTTTATTTTTATTAGGACTTTTTGGGATTTTTTCATTTGAAATGAGATAGTATCCTGGACAGGCAGAACGTATGTTTTGTTGTAAAGAGAACCCTTTGCTCTACCATAGTATGGATAAGAAAAACTGTTCAACTTATTGGAAAGGGGAGAAAAATTTACGAAACTAAAAGTTTGAGCTTTTTAGGTCTTCAAAAAAAAAATACTTAAAAATTTCATAACGTTTTCAAGAAAGATCGTGAAATGCTAGAAGTGCTCTCATTTTTGCAGGCCCAACAATTGAAAGAAACAGCTTTATTTAAAAAAGAATAGTTACGTCACTGTGCTACTTTATTAAAAGTAATACTAATTTTTTTGAGTACTAAGTAACATAGAGTGACATCCGATAAATCATCATAGTATTTTTTCATAGATGGCTTCTTAAAGTCGTACGATCGTCTCGTAACCATTGCCACTTTACGTAAACAAAGCCTTCTTGTTCTAATAGCTTTCTCAGGTTTTCTAAATAAAAAAAGTTGTAAAGAACGTCTTATGATCTACTCAGTTTTTTCTTCAAAAACATGATGCAATCACGCAGACTCTCGTTTAGATTTTCAAAAAGTGAGTTTATAAACACACTCATTCATATAAGATCCTCACTACTTTCGCTAATCACACCGTTGAACTATCTTTAAAATATAGTTTCTCGAAGTGCACTCCAATCGTAGAGTTTTCTAAGTACTTCACCTTGTGCACTAGTTGCCGAGTGTTTTGTCACAATGGTTTTGCAGATTTTACTCTCGATCATTGAACATCTTGCCATTAGTTTGAGATTTTAACGTGGTTATTGTGATTACCTAATAAAGTTCTGCTATCGTTGATACCTTAAAAAGATCTGCATTTAGTCAACGTAAACATAATATGCTATCGAAAGAATTAACAGCTTTTTTCGTCAGATAAATAGCTCAAAAACTCTTATAACAACTTTTGACATTTTTATTCGAGAGTACATAGTTAAGTAAAATTAGAATAATCATATCTCAAATCGATCGTGTAACATATTGCTCTCATTTCTCATTAAAATCATTTCATGTTTTCCAAAATATCCTAATAGAGGATCAAGATAAGAGACAGAAAAAACAGAATATATTTTTAAATTTTTATGTTATTGTTCATATCTAATATTATTTTCATATAGATTATTTTACGTATTTATGAAATCTAAACAAAACATAAAAGTTTTAAATCATTTTGATTTGATAATTAAAGTTGAATTTTCATGATTTTTTTTTTTCTGTTCGATATTGTTAAGTACTCTTTGACTTGATAAAATTGTAAAAAAGAAAAAAGAAGAAAACAGTGTTCGTTAAGTGGCAGTCAGCAAGATGAAAAAAAGTCAAGTTTTGCTATTGTACACTTGATATTTCTTCTTTTTTTTTCACTTTTTACTAAAAGTGAACAGCTTACTGTGATTAAGATCTTTTCACAAGGTTCTCATTCTCAATTTTGTTTTTTCTTTCATTCTTCAGTAAAACATGCTCTCACAATATTTGAAGAGTCTTTTTTCTTTCGTTCTTGCTTTCGAAACAATAAAATAAATATTTATGTACGTTTCATTTCAATAAATAATATTAAGAACAAAAAAAAGAAAATATATATAGAGAGAGAGGGAGAGCGGAAGAAAAAACCGAAACCTCTCGTTCGTATATCTGTGTGTATATGTGTGTGTGTGTGTGGCATTTTTGTGGTTTTTTTTCTTTTCTCTTCTTATTTGTGATTTTAAACTTTCACTTGTCGTGAAGGTGTAAAAGTATTATATATAATAAAAGATAGAAATAATTGTTCTTACATTTGAATGTTGCTGTCTTTTATGTAAGGTATGTTGTAGTCAATTTTGAATAGTAAATTTTCGTTTACTTACTTTTCAATTATTTGTTACATAATAAATAAAATTTTCTATAATAAATTTAAAAATGTTTTCTAATAATAAAATGTTAGCATATAATTTGTCAGAAAAATAATAAATAATTATAAAAAATATGTCTGAAAATCTTGGACAAAAACTTAAAAATGAAATAGCAGAGAAAGATACATTAACTGGATAGAACTTAACTTTCATCGATGTTAAAAACGACAAAATACAAAAAAAAAAAGATTTGAGAGTAGAAATAAACTGTCAAATATTGCACTTATAAGCAAAATATAATCAGAACTTAAATAAATCGTTTTAGCTGAATATTAATGTTAAAACGAAAAATACTATGTACATAATGATGATAGTGATCTTACACAGCCATTTTGTGGTCCATCTCGATAGGAAATTAGTGTATGAAAATTTTTTTAATTTTATTCGTTCGACGAGAAAATTCATTATTTTCACACCATAACGCAAACATCTCACAAAACAGATTCTCAAGCAAAATATTTATTTCGCAGCGCAACAACATTCCTGCAATAGCCAAAGGCAAAACGTTCAATAACATTTTGTCTTCTAGAATGTCAGAATAGAAAAAAACGCATTGTGGTGTGGTTTTTTGGTGGAAAATTTTAATTAATTCACTTTCCTGTTATAACGGTAGACTTGGAAAAAAATCTATTACGTAAGTAGAGAAAAGAACAGATTTGAACATATGGAGTTGAATGTGTTTTGTTTTTATTTGCAAAGAAAAAAAGGTGACTTACTGTGAAAAAAAAAAGTTAAAAATTTGACCAAACCTTCGATACGACTCTTCTCTTTGTGCTGTAGAATAAAACAACTACAAGCATAATGAACTGTTTTATCTGTTTCTGAAATACAAGGCTAGACGATAAAATGGACATTGGAAAAAAGTGCTATTTATTTCAGAACAACCATTATTAGATTCAAATATTCTGTTCTAAAAGAAAAAAACTTAAGAAGATTATGACGTAGGCAGAAAGATTAAAGTATTAACAGTATCGAACGTCTTTTGATCGAGAAAAGGTCAAGATTTAATTAAAATTCTTCGAAATACTAGACAAATTCGTGTAAGAAATCAAAAATAATGATTTCTTTCTTCTTTAAACCATCCTATTTTAATCAGTAGACTACAAAAAAACAAAAAAACAAGAAGAAAAAAAGAAAAAGATGATTGAATAATTTTCATGATTGATATTTAGAAAAGTAAATTTTTAAAACTAGACTTATGTGTATTTTTTATTGATTCAATTTTTTTTTCATTTATAGAGAATTTTTCTCTATTACATCATTTCTATAGATGATAATTTGTTGATCTTATTTATAAAATTTAACAGTTCAATGATTTTAGATGTGTGCCGTGTCTATTTTTATATAATCAGTAAAAAAATATTTTTGTTGTGTATTAAAAAAAACAATAAATTTTTATATGAAAAAAAAAAGGTGTTTGAGTGACAGTTGATTAAATTTATATCGATTATATATTTTCGTTATACGAAAAGGTTTAAATCGAGTTTGCTTTTTATATATTTAATAATAGGTCAGTTGTTGTTTCTTTTGTATTCTATTCAAAATACATTTTATCATGGTATATGGGGGTTTTCTTTCTTCTTTTTTTTTTGTCTTAAGCGTAAAAAGAAGAAATCTTCTACATAGGTGTTGTTATCGAAACAGGAGTAATAAAATATTAAAAAAAAAAAAAAAAAAGAAGAAAATGATTGAACTTTTGCCGTAAAATCTGCTAAAAGCATAACTGAAGTATTGCTAAAATTTATCAATAGAAGAAGTTGATATTGTTGTATAAGAGACCGTTGGTTGACTTTACGCATGAATTGTATATGTACATATACTTGAACTTGTCTTTCTATTACTCTGATCCATTCACTCTTTCTTCCTTTAGAGTTGTTCATGTACAATACACTAGAATGTAAAGTAACTTGATGAAAAAAAAAAAAAAAAAAACTTTTATTTCTCTAAAATACTGTCTTACTCATTAGAATTTAAAATACAAATATATATCGTATACGATACTATATACGCTACTAGCATTGATTTCTTTTTCTAACTTTTTTTTTTATTTTATTTTACTTCACTATTAGAACAGCATCCAGGAAGCATAAGCTTCTTTTTTATATTCTCTTATTTAATCACCTTGGTAAGACGAGATGATGTTATTGTTGTTGTTGTTATTGGTTTTACTTTTTTTTCTCTGCTTTTCGTTAAAAAGGAAGAAATATAATTGAACCAGAAGGAAATTTGAACTGACACGAGCTTACATTTTTTTTTTCGATTTTTCTTCTTTTTTTTTTTTTTTGAATATCAAGGTTAAAATGAGAAATAGAGAGGAGAGAAAAAGAAGAAGAAGAAGAAGAAAAAGAATGGCAAGTATTTTATTTTTAACAAATCGCGTAAAATATTTTGATTATGTGACAAAAAGATTTTATTTAATCAACTGATTATGGTCTGGTATTTTGTTAATTTTAAGATTTATTGTACTTAAAATAAGACTATTGTGATAGACAAAAATTGTTGGCTAAATGTTTGGATCATATTCTCAATAGTATTTATTTTAGAATTATTTGTAAATAATGAGGTTTGTAGAGTGAACATTTCTCAATAAAATGAGATATTTTGCAATTCTGAACGACTCTTAATAATCAAATTATAATAGTTTTTTCTGGAACTGATAGACACCTGATTAACGGATAATCCTAAAAGCACTACAGAACAGTCACAAAATGATGATGAATATAATATTTTAATTTAAAAAAAAAAAGTATATTATTGTACACACACACACTAGCCTTGTCGTTAACCGGTGAAAAGAGAACTATATTTAATCTTTCTATTTTATACAGAAATGTCACCACCTTATCTTTCTGTCCCTGTCGAGATAAGACTTCGTTTCTTTTTCTTTTTTTTTTGTTTTGTTTTTTTTGATGAAGGTGTTAAATCATTCTATCTTAAAATTTTTCTTCAATTATTATAAAACAAAAAAAGCTAAAAAATAACATGATCAAGTTATGTGACTATACATTACTCTAAATAAATAATATAGAAAAAATGAATATCTTCTTATCTCTCTGTTTCTCTCTCTCTCTCTCTCTCTCACACACACACACACACACACATAAGCCTATAATAAATATCCATTCATATATAAGAAAAAAATTTTTTAACCTCAACCTTTGGTAAACCTGTTTCATCTATATATGCACATATCTCGACAGTGTAAGCAAATAAAAGAAATATATGTTAAATAAGTTGAAGAGAAGACGAAGAATTTCTATCATTCTATGTTATATTTTGTTATTGTTGGTAGGATAAATGTGATGTACATATACATACATTTTATTCATCTTTCCTAATTCAACTAACTAACCACCAAACGAAATAATAACCTTGACTATACGCATATAGTATGTATTTATTACATGACATATTTCATTGTATTAACAATAACCCATATCCATCTACGTATATATGTTCACCTGAACACATACAGTGTATATTTTGGATTTTATTTTATTTTTTTTTCGATTTCGATACGTCAAATAAAATTATACATTTCATTTATTGTAATAGTAGAGAGAGAGATGGTTAGTAGTTATATACATACAAAATACTGTTCTTCGAATAAATTCCCTTAGATAAATAGCACATACTTAAAAATAGGACACGTCTTTCACACTTGTCAACTATAATGGTAATATTTTATTGATAAAAAGAATTTAAATGTTTAAATATTGAGTTTAGAAGACAGGTGAGTGAAAGGAGATTATTTATTTAAAATTGACTTTTTCATATATATAAACAATTCTACACTTCAATATTAATGAGAGAGTAAAAGATTTAAATGGTAAAAAAATAACATAAAATACTATCTTTGTAGATAATTTTATGTTCAATAAAATACTACTAATCACATTATCATAGCTTCAGGAATATATATGCTGTCTGTGTTTTCATGTCCTTGAGAGAGAGAGAGAAAGAGAGAAATACTTCTATCTTGTTAACATCGAATTGTGTGTTTGTCTTATCTGTATGTATGTGTATCTAGACCAGTGAACATATTCTAAAAGGTCAATAATAGAGAGCTAATTAAAGACAAATGTCTAATTTATTATGAGAGAAAGATGTTAATGATGATTTATCTATCACTCACTCACTAATTGAGAACATTATGTGAGAGTGAATCAATCATACCTTTTTTTATTTTAGTTGATTGAACACATGGATAAAATTTGTATGTAGTATGTTTTTTTTCTACGATATGAGTTGATCACATTTAAACTAACCATTTCTTTTACAATATAAAAAAAAAAGAAAATATCAAATTTAATCAAAAAAAATGTCAATGAGATCTTTCCCAGATCGAAAAAAAAACAAATGTAAAAACACTGTCCATTCATGTTTTTGTTTTTTTTAGAAACAATTCTTTATGAAGAATATATTTTAGAGTACTTTGAAATAGAACGAGATACACATACACAGGGTTTCTTGTATTTTAAATTTGACTCGAGAACTATCAGACATTTTCAGAAGATTTTTGCATCGGTGTGTTTGATCTACCATCATGTTCAATAACAAGTTTTTCCGGCTAAAAATGGATGAGTAATAGCAAAACAAAATGAAAATTTTAGAAAATATTTCTTTTTACCTCAAAATATTCAACATGGAAAGTTTTCTCTTTCTGTTTTCTTGGTAAATATCCATCATATACTACTGTAGAATACTGCTTACACATATCCGTGTCAGAGAGATCTAAAGACCACTTTACATAGGTGAGTTCTAGTTTTAGTGAAATTGATACTAAGATTAGAAATTGATGCATAAAACGAGTAAGAGTGTAGGTTAACCGTGATGGATTTTCCTATCAGATCTTCTCATTCCTCAACTACTTATTTGAGGGATATTTCGAGTACTCGAAAATACACTTTCGATGGGCCCTTGTCGAGGGCTCGCCCTCAAAAAAGATGAGACTTCGGACCCTCGATATAAGCATTCGAGAGACTATCGATTTCGAGCCCTCGAGAAAACTGCCAAGCTGTCGAACAGAGATGTTCGAGACCCAAGCAGACGAAAAACTTTTGAACTCTCGTTACCTGAGGACGGGACAAGGGCTCGGAAGTCCTGAGCATCTCTGTTCGAAATTTGTCTCGAGGGCTCGCTACTTATTTGAAACCCTAGGGCTTGAAATCAAACGCTCATATCCAGGGTCGGAAGTCTCGTTTTTTGAGGGGTCGAGCCCTCGGCGAGGGTCGATTTTCGAGTACTCCCCACACCCCTCGAACGATTTTTCTCGTCTGAATGGACCATATAGAAATTCTATAAGAAATAGATAAAAATAATAATAAAATTAAAAAAAAAATAATAATAAATGATAAAATTTCTATAGGATCCTATGTTAGGATCTTTCTACCTATGTTTCTATCTTATGTCAATTTATTTCATGGAAAAGATGATTTACTATTAAAATATGATAGCTATCACTAAAAACGCCCCATGTCGTCAAAATCGAGAAGAAATGGTTGATTAAGCGCAATTAATCATCCGATTAATCACAATTTTTATGCAGAATTTTTTGCTTTGATAAATCTCGATTAACCGTAATTTTTGTTGAAATCGTGCATATCTTAGAAAAATCGACTTGCGATTTCATCAAAAAAAAAAAGGTGCTTAAGCGAGATTTATCAATAATTGTTTCTCAAAATAGAGATTAATCGGCTGATTAATTGAGTTTAATCATCTGCTTCTTCCCGATTATGATGACATAGTCTTAGATAATCACTTTCAGTAAACTATTCGATGACTTTGTCGATTCTTTTATAATCAAAGGCATGTTTACAAGATCTCTATAATCGATTAAATCTTCTTTATTTGACTACACGAGCTGATTTGATCTTAGATAATTGTGACTACTTCTAAATTATTCGTTTCTTTTTACAAGAGAAATAGTTGCAAATATGGTGTAGTATTTATCGAAGGATATACATATCATTTTCATATGTTTAAAATCTGTTTTAAATTTTTAGTTTATACGTAATTGCCAAGAACTTGACGTCCTACTTCTATTAATTACATAAAAATTTTTCTTCTTTTTTTTTCCTTGACTTAAACATATGCAAACAGCTTTGCATCACATTTATTTGCGCATGAAAAGTCTGTAGTTGAGTAACAATACTGATAACAGCTGTTTTTTTCACCACATGTAAATACCATTGTCCGTAAGAAGTAAGTAATAAAATACGCTGGATGCATTTATTTTCGGATTGTCACTTCTGTTATAGATGAGACGTGTTAAACTAATTCTCATGGGGACAATCATTATTTATCACATCATCAATCTTACAGTTATTAGGATTTTTTTTTTGTTTTTTTTTGATAAAAAGAAATACATCTCCCTTCTCTACTTCAGCTGTTTACGGAGAACTTTAAATCCTTATGTTGAGTTTTCCTTGAATTTGAAACTTGTTTTTCAAATAGTCTTTTAAAAGTAACTTCTATAGTTACACGCAAAAATGATTATTTTCCATGTTAAATGTTAGAACAACTCAAATATTGTTTTTTTTTTTCTTTATTTGCTGATCTAGTTTTATACAATATATTTACGAGAGTGTACGAGAGTGTAGGAGACAACGCGATAAGTTTTTTTTTCTTCTCTTCTTTCTTGACGCATATTTTATGATGATAGAGAATTAAAAAAAAATCGACCATGTACAGATTTCTTTCTCATTATTCTGTCACTTTCTTTCTCTTTTTTTTCTCTCTTATTCTATTTGATAACAATATCAAAGATCTAATCGAAAAATATGTTGAAAACGGCACGTATGTGGGTCTAGTCTTTTCCCTCGTACAGTGAAAAGCGAGAGAGATAGAGAAAAAAAGTAATTCATCGTTTTTCAATAGGACAAAGAGAGAGGAGACAGCATCTGTTTACGTAATACTGCATTTTTCTTCCGGTTTTTGATGGTGGTGTGTGTTTGCTTTGTTTCTTCTTCTTGCATACATAACAAGCACAAGTTTATAGGTTAGTTGACATCAATCATATAAATTACATTCCAAAAAAATAAGATTAGTAATCGAAAACTTCCTTTGGCTAGCTCTTTGGATAGAGATAGATGAACAGATCTGAAAACCGTTAGTCACCGAGTTAGCATATGAAAGTCTGTTGCTTCTGATGAGGAAAAACAAAAAACTTTTTTAATTATTAGATAGAGACCATTGCCTAAACTCACCTCTGCTCTTCCTGCTCGCGACATTCCTGTCCTTTGATAGTGACAAAAAATCATGCACTAAATAATCTTTTGCTTCATAATAGTATGTTTGACAGTATGTATATAAAAGGTAATCAACACAGTAATATTAGAAGTATTTTAAGTTTGAATGTCTGCTACTATCCTGAGAACAGAGAAAAATACAGTCGATTTTCATTAGTGTGTTACAAAACAAATTTTAATATTACAATCGACTCTTTTTTTTGAAGTAATCCGGTATTCCTCACTTGTATTGAGCTAAATTTATACGTCTGATTAATATTCGAATCTAAGAGTTTTGTAAGAGAAAAGCACGAACATAAAAAATCAGTTACACATACATCTCTAATTTCATTCTCATTATAATTGATTCAGTTTCTGAATGGGCGTATTACTAGTCTCTATTGACAATTTTTGTTTTAATTGTTGTTGACATGTAAGAGACCGATATTTCATTCATTTAATCTTAAAATGTTATTCTTTTGAAAGAGTGCCGACATTTTTTTTTCTTTCGTCTTCTCTATGTGACTCTCTCACTCTTTTTCTCTCTTCGATCTCTATCGTTATATGATTAAATCATATTAGTAATATACAACTATACTCGATTTTGTCTCTCTCTCTCTCTCCTACTTCTCTTCTCTCTCAATCATAACATGAAAACAACATTTGTTTGGTAAGTTGGAAATTTGATCATATCTGAGAGAGAAGTTAATCCTTCTAGAGTAGTCTCTATGTCATCATCATTTTTCACAAAAAAATATCTTTATATAACTAACTACCGACTTAACGATATAATTTGTAGTTTAAAATATTCATTGAACCATACGATATGATTGGAAGCGAGGCAGAAATGAATTTTAGTTTGGTAAGATTGTATGAGAGAGAAAGAGAAAAAAAAATAAAAATAAAAAATGTTGATGTGAACATATATTTAGGACTCCCTGTTCGTCGCTTAATCATATTCATTCACGTATTTTTATGATTTCACTATCATTTTTTATGCACATGCATATGCAATGAGTTTGTTTCTTCGACAGTTATAATGTTCGTTCAATAGTAGAAACGAAAATATGTGAATATATACATATACATAAATATTTATTACGTATATGCGTGAACGATTACTGTCGTTAAAATAACTAGTATAATTTATGAAATTATTTTGAATATTGCCTATACATATGTAACAAATAAGTCTTAAAGATATTAATGTCTAGACTTGATTTCTACAGTCAAATCGATTTTTCTAAACCATATTAGAGTATTGAAACTATTAGTAGAGAAAATTTGATCAAGGGCTCATTGTAGAAAAATTTATATATATTAAATTTGGATGAACAATGTGAACTTTTTGACCCTGTAAAACTTATTTTATTTTATATAAAATCGTTTTTAGACATTTTTTTTCACTACTCTTTTAGTTAGTTTTCTTTTTAAAGTTATATATCTCATTAATCCTAAAAATAAATCAGACTATCACGTTTAAGATATATATAAAACGTTACTAGGTATTGTTTTCTATACTTTATAGTCTAAAAAATATGAAATTTGAGTATTAAAATAAAAAAATGATATAGGTTAAACTTGTAAAGATTGACAGTCAAACATCTTCTATACAAAAAAAAAAAGAAGTTTTATGAGAATATAGATTTAGTGATTTATACATCCATATAAATCTTTATTTATTAGTATTAGTTAAGAAAGTAATGTGGGGTTTTTTCTCTATGAAAAATATTTACAAATAAATTTCATCAAATTCTTTAAATTCTCCTTTATAAAACTTCTCCTAATGTTTTTTTTTTTCTTTTCATCAGTTTTTATTTTATTATTTTTTATCTTATGTTATCATACCATTAATATATTATTGAGTGTATAATAATATTATGGTTATCGTATGTTATTTTTTTTTACGTTTCTTTTTCTCTAAAATCGAGAGCATGTTTCTTCTCTTTTTTTCTTGCTTACATAGTCACACGACGGGTGTTACCTACAAGTGGTTATAAAAAAATATTTTCTTTTTTCTCTCATTTTTCTATTGAAATATTACCATTATGATTTTACATAAACCACATAATTTTTAATATTACAAAATATTTTTGAGACGGAGAGAGAGATAGATAGAGAGAGAGAGAGAGACGAAAAACAACAATAATATGTTTTATTGACAGCTGAGACGAATAATAATATGAATTATTTTTTTTGATGTGGTAGATTAATAATACACGCGTGTGTGCACAATTTACATTTATTTAACTTTTTATGATTTGTTTCATTTGAAAAAATATTTAAAGGTAAATAGTAGATAAAGAGCTTCATTAGTTGCGTGATTATAATAAATAGTTGAATATTTAGATATAATATTAGGAATATTTTCTACTCTATATTCATCTTTTTGATTGTACACGCAATATGTTACACACACACACACACATATAGACATTTTTAAATATATTGAAGTTGTTTCTAGATGCCCTAAATACGTCTGTAATTTGTTTTTAACACCTTATAATAATAATGAATTGAGATGAAAATTCTTTGAAGTAATAAAAAAAAAAAGAAAAATTTGTTATGATCATAATGTGGTAAATTAGAAATAGGGTGTAGTATATGTTGTGAACATATTATGTGTATATTAACGCCTCTGAACAAATATCTAAAAAACAAAGAAAAATAGAGAGAATAACGATAATGAATATTGCAGTTGTTATTTATGAAACAACTGCTCATATTTTGACATTATAATATAGAATAACTGATGTTTCCTAAAAATAGCTCTCGTTTTATATATGGCAGTAATAATATATCCTTTGGATATTGAAGTTAAGAGATTATTTTTTGAAAGAGATCCTTCTTGATGTGATATATTTATAAGAGAGACAGAGAAAGAGAGAAAACAAAAGAAAAAAGTAAAAGTAAAACTTGATTTAAACACAATAGTTTCTTTTAATATCTGTTTAAAATCATGACAATTTTCGATTAATAATTTTTAATTTTACTGGTCATTACTTAAACTGAAAGGAAAATTTGCATTTGGTTATTTTTAAAATTTTATGCAGTTTATGCATTTATATTATATTCTTTTGTGACAAAAAAAAGAAACAATGAATTTGTCTCTTGTGATAAGAATCCCTTAGAGACGCTTATTTTTTTATACAGATGAAGAAACAGATCATGTATTGTATGTATTATCACGTCTGTCTCTTATTCTATTTTACATTTATATACGAAAATAACAATAATAAGTAATTGGACCTTAGACAGTAACGGAATACAGAATATCTCTTAATATTTGTAAACGAAAGAAGAAGTAGAAGAAAAAAACTGAGAGGACCCATTTTTTTTTTTGAATAATTTTGATCATGTTTTTGTCAATTTTTCAACAAAATTTTTGATGAATGTAGAAGAACGATAGAGTAGTTTAATAGAAACATATTGTTGATTGTTATTCATTTTTTCAATTCATTTCATATGTAACTGTTTTTATTAATTCGTTTATGAAGTTGTTGATAGTGTTTCAATGCATAATATATGCATTCTTTTCAATACAATAATTCAATTTTTATGTTGAAATTTAATATACATCAATGAAATTTTGATTCTTTAGTAGATAAGTATAAATATTCTTTCATTTAAGTATTATTTACTAGGTTGTTTGAGTATAAGAGACATTTCCAATTAGTTGACAATAGTAGTTAGAATTTATATTTAAACAATTTTTTTTTTCTCGAATGAACAGCGTTCGATTAGTAAATTATATGTGATGAATTGATTTTTTATAAAAAAACTTCAAAAAAAAAAAAATTCTTTATTTTTGTTTTATTATTCGACACATATCGTTTATATCGAACAAAAACAAGAAAAAAAAAGTATGTAAATATTTTTTTTCTATGAAAGATTAACATTGTTCTTCTTAACTTGTCAAGTGCTGTTCATTATTGCGATTAGTTGAATAAAGTTGTACGGTAAATATATATCGATTGCTATATTTCTTACCAGTAAATGTAAATACGTATTTTCTCAACAGTTCCATGGCAATCGAAGGGATGTGATGCAGTGAACATCCTTTAAACGCCTTCTGCTTCTTGATTTCGTCGTTTTTTTGTTTTTTTTTGATATTTTACATATTTGAAGCTCAGATAGAACGTAAGCAAAGTACGGTCTGTAATAAAACCAAATGAATTTGAAACGTACTATAAAAATGTCTCGTCACGTGTCTTAAATGTCTTCATCACGTTGATTTCTTATCATAAGTCGCAATCTCTCTTTTCTTTTACAGTCTTGATATGATTCAGACTCGCAGCTTAACTCCTGTAGAAAATCTTATTTACCATTTTGATACATCTTATATAACGTCTACTAATTTTAGAAAAATATTCAAATTTTTTATTACAAACACCTCATTAATTCATCACCGCAAAGTCGGTAAATGTTTACATTGATCTTGACTTTGACTGTCAAATTCTGATTAGGATAAAAAGAAATGGATAAGAGTCGCGCGATAGAAAATACCAAGCACGCCATAAAAATGAAGTGACATACACGATTTCTATATGAGAAAGATACAGGCATAGAGAATGAATTGAGCGGGTAATCATGCGACTTTTTACGATGGCTCGAGACACGATAATGATAAGAAAGTTAAGTTGAGATTATATTAACTCTCTTAGATAAATCAGTAAAGAAAAACTATTTGTCTTCTAAGATGTGAAAAAACAGAAGAACCTATAAGGCTACTCGGAGAGATAGATCGAGATGGCCAATTCTTAGTCTTATGATATGGACAGCTCTTTTTTTAAAATTGTCTTTTTTACAAAGCTTTTGATTACAATGATGAAAAGGGTACATTCAATAGTATATGAAGTAGTTCTTATCTCTCTTATGAGAAATTAGTTCCACCTCCTATCTAGCCACGACAATGATTCTTGAGTTTAAGTAGATTGGGACCAGGGGATCCCCATCTAAAGGGATAAAAAATTTTATGTCGTTTTTTTTCAAGTTAATAACTATTTTTTTGCAGATGAGTTTGTGTGTTAGCAGGTTTTACTGGTGAGAAAAGCGATGGTAAAAACGGTCGAAAAGCGGGAAAGGTGGCAATCCCGATTTGGACACTCTATTTGCACAGAAAGAAAAGGACAATTGAAGCAGTAAGGAATGTACAACCATGACCTAGAACATCGTGAGGACTGTAAAATTACATTTTATGTATCATCTAAAATATTCCCGGCAGTGTTATGAATTACAAGATAGTTTATCCACTTGCAAGTCAGCTGAAAAGTTTACCTACAAATTATAATTTTGAACAGCTTTTTCTTCAGAGATAACCTAACTTCGAGAAGAATAACATGCATTCATCCATGCACCAGCGGCACTCAGCATATTCACGACTCATAATCAATACATAATTAATTAAATCATTTTTTTATTTTCCCGTAAAGTTTGTCATCTTGAAGAATGAAAAAATGCTACTTGCCACAGGCCAAAAAAAGAAGCGTCCTAGAGAAAAGGTGTCAACTGTCTTTCATTTTCTTAACACCATTTTTTTTTTCGTCAATTTCCTCATTTGACCTGTTCATTTTGAAGAGTCTCTAAGGAATCTTTTCTATTGGTCCATTTTCTACAACAATGATACACGAGGTAAACAGAAAAAAAATCAGGCATTGTTTGCGATAATGCAATTATTCATTATTTCTTGTTAATCTGAATAAACATCTGTGAGATTTTTTTCTAAAAGATTACTCCGTTTTGTTCATGTTGTCCACGTGTTTTTAAAACAACTGAATGAATAGTGTGTCGTTGATGAGTTTCAGCGAACAAAGGTTATCAGTAGTATTTTTATAAGAAATTTGCGCAAATAGATCTCCACAGTTTATCACGAGGGAAAAAAGGCGATTTTTCCCCTTGTTAGCAGCGTATAGCATGTCAGGGACTCTGGAAAGCTCCGTGAGTTGCTTTCCCCTTGGTTTATCATCGAATTTCCCACGTTCTACTTGTTAAAAAGTGAATGCATTTAACATTTTCAAAATATAAAGTCAAATCGCTCTCGTGTGGCTCACCATCAATCATTAAAAACACTAAGCGCTATGTAGTCTGTTTTTCCAATGTAGTATATCCATAAGTACAAAGGGAGTGTAATAGAAGGAAGTATAAATCTTTCAGCTTTGTCTTGATAATATTTACGATAATAATTGTCTAGTTTTTGATGTTTCCTGTTAAACTTTGTTTCTTTTGTTGCGTTTCAGATCTTCTTAACATTACTCATTTTTAAAATAAGAAGAGACGATTAATTAATGGCTTCTGGTGGTAGTCGCACAATTCGTCGTACCGTTGAACATGGTGTACGTCAAGTGTCAGGTGCCGATTTTAGTGGTTCGCCTGCAAAGGCTCTCGCCGTTGCTGCCATTAAAGAACAACGAGATAATGAAAAACAAGAATTGATTAAGCTCAACGATCGCTTTGCTGCCTACATTGATCGTGTCAAGTATTTGGAAGCAACAAATAAACAACTTCAAGCAAGATTAGATGAGTTACGTTCGCGGTGGGGTATCGATTCAGATCGTTTACGTCAAGAATATGAGCCGCAATTGAATGATGCACGACGAAAAATTGATCAAGCTACGGCTGATAAAGCGCGAGCTGAAATCAAATCGAAACGTGCCGAATTTGATGTTTTGAATTATAAACGTTTATGTGACGATGTACAACAATGGGCAAATGCAGATAAAGCAAAAATATCAGCACTAGAAGCAACATTAAGAGAAAATCAAGCGGAATTAGGTATGTTAAAGAAAAGAGTCGATTCATTAATATTTTAAGTTCGCTAACTTAATCGATAACTCTCGGATTGAGTTATAATGTATATGTCAAAATGATAGCAACGTTATACAGTAACATCTCACTTGTCTAATTGTATATTTTTTAAAGTTAAATGAACTATTTCTATTTGTTTAGAACATTTACATCGTTTAATGAATGATTCAATGAATGACATTGAAAAATATCGAAATGAAATGAAACATTTGTATGAAGAAATAAGTCGTCTTCTTATCGAATTAGACAATGAAACAATGGCAAGAATTAAAATTGAAAACGAGAAACAAACATTAGAAGAACAAATACCATTTTTATCAGCTATACACGAACAAGAAATGAATGAATTAAGAACATTATCATCAGGTATAAGACAAAAATAAGATTAATAATAACAACAAACAATCAAAAAAATTTGAAGTAGCTAGGATTGGTTGAGCTCATTCTAACTTACTATCGCTCAATTTTTTGTTTTTATTTAATATTTCTTCATTCTCATTATAGGTAACATTGGTATTGATCCAACCACATTTTACAAAAATGAATTACAACGTGCCATACGTGAAATACGTAATGATTTTGAGAATTTATCACGTGCACAACGTCAAGAATTAGAAGAATATTATCGAATTAAAACGGATGAAATTGTACAACAAGCACAACGTGCTAAACGTGAACAAGGTACACAACAACAAACGCAAGAATCATCATCAACAATTCGTACAACGATAACAGAAACGAAAAAAGAAATGGCTGATTTACAAAATGATTATAATTCATATTTAGCTAAAATGAGTGATCTTGAATCAAGATTAGAAACATTAAAACGAGGTATATTAAATAGTGAAAATCCAACATCCTAGTCTTCATTTCATTTCTCGTTTGTTTTTCTTGTTGTAGAAAATACGGATAATATTGATTCACGTGAACGTGAAATACTAGAACTACGTTCAAAATTAAATGAATTGATGGCATCATATGATGAAATAGCATCTAATAAATCATCATTAGAATTTGAAATAAATACCTATCGTCGTTTACTCGAAAGTGAAGAAGCACATGCTCATAAATTTGGTGATAAAACACAAATATCAACAACACATAAAGAGTGGATTCGTAGAGAAACAACCGAAAGTAGTAGTAGACATGAGAAACATGTATCGCCACAACGTCCAATCATTCCTCCTGTAATAGCCGATTCTACAAAAATAAGTCAAACAGAAATGCAAGCAAAAACAACATTTCAACGAAGTGCCAAAGGTAAAAGGAGTTTAATTGTTTCTTAGACTTTTTCCGTAAGATTCAAATAGATCTCTGAATAGTAAGTAATCGATGGAATTTGAAAATTGAATGATGTCAAATATAGCATATGTAGTCAGATATTTCCTCTAAAAAGTCGGTTAGGTCAAAGATGACAAACACACTTCATGTATCTGATTGAATGAGTGTGCGTTTATAGAATCTAAATATGCACGTATTTATTTCATAAAAGTGTAAAGAAGATATATATCGCCGACCTTTTTTTAAATCAATAGTGTTCCAGTTTATCTAGGAATTCTATCAGTTGGTTTTAGCCCGTTAAGGAGTACCACTCTTTTGCTAAGATTTTATTTAATAGACGGGGATATACTTTTCAAAATTGATAGATGAGTAGGTGTTATAATATTCACCCCTCTACTTGCCCATCTTTCTACGAAATGAAATCTGATCAGAATACTAAAGAACTCGATCTAGTTCTATGGTAAATTGAATCTAATTTCACATATTTTTCAAGCAGGGATTCCATTTTAGAGCATAGGTCTACACTTCATGCACGAGCACAGAGGGAGAAAGGCTGTGAAAAAATGTGTTCCTACTTATTCGTCTGAATGAAAAAATTTTGATTTCTCTGCCAAAAATCCTGCGCACGTGCCTGTTACGCTCATAAGCTTTTTCATCGATTTTAGCATCTCATCAACTTGTGTAGATTAAATACTCGTGACTAAGAGGTTAGGACATAACTAATGGAATTGAATTTTTATAGACAAAAACTATTAAATTATCAGAAAACAGTAAATAAGAAAAAAACAAAACTTTCGTATATACAGAAGACAATGTTACCTAATAGAAAGATAAAGAGAAGAATGACAGGAACAAACAAGAATACATTTACCAAAAAAAGACAAGATAAACAGTAAATGACATCTTCTGTGGATACACAAGAATAAGATGAAGAAAAAAAGCATCAATTCGAAATATTTTATATGACTTTTGAGTAGTATTTTATATACATTGATGTTGATCACGTGGGCTATTAAGGACGGCAGATTATTTCATTGTTGAGAAGTGGAGAGTATGATAGATGATGAAAAAATCTGTGTAAAAAATTGTTTCATTTCAATCGATCTGTCGTAGTCAAGACATGCAGACCGTCAATTTTGTACAGGAGTGATTATATTAAGGTGTGAATATAGACATATCGTAATGATGAATAATAAATGAATAAGTCATAAAATAGAACTTTATACAAGTATTCTGAAATTAACTGCATTTTTATCTTTTTTTTTCTCTCTTATTCTAGGTCCAATAAATATTGATGAATGTAGTCCGGATGGTAAATTTGTTATATTAGCAAATACATCAAAAAATAAAGATATCGATTTAACTGGTTGGCGTTTACTACGTAAAGTTGACGATAAAAAAGAAATAACATTTTCATTACCACCAAATTTTAAATTACAAAATGGTAAAAATGTTAAAATTTATGCAGGTGGTCATGGACGTGAACGTCCACCATATGATTTAGTTCATTCGCAAATTGATTCATGGGGAATCGGTGTTAATATTGTTACGAGATTATTAAATGATCAAAATGAAGAAAAAGCCACACATATACAAAAAACAGTTTATGCAGCCTAATCTTAAACTTAATTTAAAATAGAGAAAAAACAAAAATAAAAACATTATTTCTAATACTTAGCCACTTTTTTCATTTTTTTTTTTTTTTTAAAAAAAAATAAATGTTATCTAAGCTCTGTTGGTTGTTCTTGTTCATGTCTCTTTCTCTATCGCGTACATTACCGTGCGTGTTCTTGAGATATTTTATTTCTGTTGCTTTTTATTTGAGTAATATCATCTAAGAATATGTATCGTCATTTTTTTACTACTTATTTTAAGCAAGTAAATAGGAACAAAAAAAAAGAAAAATCATTGTTCTTCTTCTGATGAAATTAATGAGGGTATCATTTTTCTAGGTGTGCGTATGTTTACTCAATGAATGCGCAATGAGCATTATTCTTTTGTCCTCGTTATTTAAGCATCTTCTTTTCTCTCTTTTGCTGTTGTTTTTTGTAGATTTGTTTCAATTTTCTTCTTTTGTTTTTGTTTTTATTTGCCAGAAAATTCGTCATGAAATAAAATTATGATGAATTAGGGAAGAATGTATGTAGTCTGCGCACATTGTGTTGTTTTTGTTTGTTTGTTTTTTTATTAGAAAAATTAATAAAATTTTCTTTTTTGTGTAGGTGATTTATTATCATTTAATATATGAATTTGATCTGATCTCTCCTCTCTCTCATGTTTCTTATCATACCGTTCCTTTTCTCTTTTTCTTTCATTTGATTTTTTTTTTCATATGTGTTTTGTTTGTGCTTGCTTGTTACTACTGTTCTTCAACATTTGTTCTTTTTTTTTTGTATTTTGTTAAAAACCCCAAAAATAACGAACAAAACATAACAAGAAGGTAGGAATGAGAAGTATCAGACAACACAGCTGAGATATCCTTTAGCTTTTGTTTGTTTTGAAATATGTTTTAAAAATGTTTTATTGAATATTAGTAACGTGTGTAAGTATCAGATGAAAATATATTAAGATAATTAAGTAAACGATAGATTTTTTGTGCACAAGCCTAACTTGAAAGATAAATGGTTCAAAAATAATTTTCTTAACAATTATTTTAAAGGATGAGTGTATAATTGTTATGAATAGCAATGAATAGCATAAGAAAAACTAAAAAAAGATTTATATATAAGATTTATTAATTAAAAGACGAGGTCTGAAATTTCTCGTTTATTTACTCAAAATGAAGACAAAAAAACAAAAAGCACACAGACGTCGAACAAAACACAAAAAAGAAGATTTGAAATAACATTAGCACATAGTGACAGAGAGATCAAGCGGAATCTACTGTATTTCGGTATCCTTCAAGCAAAAGTTATAATGTTCTTAGGATTCTTGTTTTCGTTATGATACGGTGCTGGAATACAATATTATCCGTTTTAAAATTAAAAAAAAATACAACTATGCAAAGTTATTTTTCATATGGCAAAGAAAATACTAATATGACAAGAGAAAAGATGACGATTTAATGGCAATATTACAAAAGATAAAGTATAAATGACAATAAATCGATTGTTCTTTGATCGATCTAAATGAGAAAAATAGAAATTAGGTGAAGACGAACGTTGTTCAATCTAAAAGAAGTCACAGTAACATTGAGATAAAAATATTTTAAGTGGGAGTTAAAAACTAGTAATCGACGTTTTACATTGAATGATCTATTGGGAATATGATGACAATGATTATTCTATTCTATGATTGTATGCTTAAATGAAATCATCAGACAAATGCCTCAATTGTCTATCAAGGGAAAGTAATGACCAACAAAACGGTGGAAATAACTCTATCAGACTCGTCATCTTGTGTCATCATCTGATTTCATATTTTTGTTCCAAGTCTCAAACACGAAACGAAATAACTCCATAGTCTTGCCATGTTGTGTTTAAGGAAAGGAAAATATTCTAAATTGAAATTATTTGTTACGTACATACTTTAATTAATCAAGATCATTGGCTGAATTTGGTGAAGTTGAACTTCCACCCATTCCACCAGGAAATCCACCCATTCCACCTGGAAAACCCCCCATACCACCCATTCCTCCAGCTCCACCGCCACCAAATTTACCAGCAATTTTTTCCATTATTTTACGTACTTTTGGATTATTTTGATAGTCAGCTATTTTAGCTGGATTACTGCTGATTTCCTAAAATATACAGAAATAAATGAACTTATTTAGTAAAAATAACTGTTCGTGAAAAATGCTAACGAGCAGGTTTTAAGAATGTTTCAAACATGGATAACAGAGTCAATCATCTAACCAACGATACTGGTTGCACGATATTTTTTACCACAGAATAAGTGATTATAAAAGTCAATGTCATCATGAGCCATAAAAACTACAACTATACAAACAAACAGGATGGCTCTATCACTTTTTTGAAAAGCAATCACGACTATTTTTAATATCTCTGCACGTAACGCAAATTACTAAATAAAATAATTGCAGCAACACAAACACATGTTACATGTCGAAATCAAAATAAAGAAACAGACAGCGAAGTCTAACGGATCACAAAAAAACTTGTTGAACGTCCTGCAAAACTTTTCGTTTTGTCTTTTAGTAGCAAAGAATTGACTAGTTAACATCCAGACACTGCTACATTTTAGACACTTTGCCATGAACTTTAGTGATACAAAGTCAATTTTTTTCGCAAAAACTAATTCGAGTGTGATCTTGTTATCCTCTTAAAGTATGGCATTTTACGGGAAACCATAATTGCAACGCGCAGATATAGAATAAAATTCGATTCAGTGAACGAACAGATAGATAAGAAAAGATCATATCGATGCACAAAAGCGTTATTCATACATACAGCTCTACCATCAGTCCGGGAAATAATCCCAGAGGGTATCGATTTAAGGCGTGTTCAATTAGCAAATCGTCTTTTCTGATGACATATTGATCTTTAGAGTAAAACGAATACTTACGGCAAAAGCGGTTTGAACATCTGGATCTTGTAATGCTGTCATAATCTCTGGATCATTCATAAATGCTCCTAATCCACCTAAACCACCAGCGCCTCCCGCTCCTAAATACAGATAAACAAAGTTAAATATTACAAGCAAATCTTATGTTAGTGATAATCTACGTACCGCCTGGAAATCCACCTGCTCCACCGGCTCCTAAAAAATCAAGAATCATAAACGAATGAAATAAACATTTAATTTAATACACTTACCTGGGAAGCCTGAAAAGTCTTTTCCATCTGACTCATTTTTTCGTCGTTCGGCTTCTTCTTTTCTCGCTTTTTCATAAAGTTCTTGTGCTTTTCGTTGTCGTTCACGTTTTGATTCTAATAATTTTTCTTCACGTTTACGTTCATATTTACGTTTATGATCAGTCATTTTTTTAGCCTAGAAAAAGCAAACGACCATAACAGATAATTACCAATACGACAGACTGTTAACATATTTGTTCAAACTATATAAAATGTAAACTCTTTAACACTAATCATCAGACAAATGCCTCAATTGTCGATCACGATGGAATATTAAACAGCAAAACGCTGATTAGTACTGCATCAGACTCGTCATCTTGTGTCATCACTTGATTTTATCCTTTTTCTTTTTTTGGTGAATGTCTATGTTTCTTCCTCTACTTTTCAGCGACAGACATTCTCTACTGGAAGAAATAAAAAAAAGGGCAAATAATTACGTACATTAGCTTCAACTTCTTTAATCCATTGCTGTACATCCTCATCAAAATCAGATATTTGTGCTTTGCAAAAATCTTTATGAGCGGCTTCCCAATTACCAAGCATACTAGAAAGAGAAATAAAACATTTATAAAAAAAACAATTTTTTACAGAAAATTTATTTATTCTACTCTGTTACGTACCGATTTGCTTTTCCTCTCCATTTTAATGCTTGTTGTGAATTTTCATTAATTTCCAATGCTCGTGTACAATCTCGAATAGCCGCATTTGGTTTCTGCAGTTTAACATAGCATTGTGCACGTTTTGCATATAGTATTGCCGATTGTGGATTATTTTCAATTGCCGCAGTAAACAATTTAATTGCTTCATCCAATTGACCTTCACCTAATTTTTGTTGTGCTTCGCTTCGTTTAGCATCAGCTTGTTCCAGCATTGCATCAGTTATCTAAATAACAAAAAACTATAAATACAAATGAAGATTGATGTGAGTATTATATTAAGTGTTTAACAAGGATAATATAGTGCAATATCTCGACAAATTGTCTAGGGAAAAATGTTCTTAAACAAACAAAAATCATGTTTCCAACAGGCATGGGCGACTCCCGAGTCCCTAAAAATTCAAGCCGAATGTGAGTCCTTAACAGTAAGGACCGAGTCCGAGTCTCGAATCCATTTTGAGTCCGGTAATCTTTTAGATTCTTTTCTGATGAGTGTGGTTTATTTTGCTTTTTTAATTTACTGAGCCCTGGATAGATAGTTGATTTTTCGAAAATAAGGTTACTTTGCATGTCCGCCTCGGGAACAAAATTTTCAATTTCTTATGAAACAGAAGATGTTGTTATTCGCTTTTCATTTTTCTCTGTTCATTTGTGTTAAAAGTTGAATAGATCGGACTCAATACAAAACGGATGATTAGATCGGACAATACAAAAACTCAAGTTCGAGTCCGCGAAAAAATCTTCCAATCCGGACTCGCCCATGCCTGGTTTCCACCGATCGTCTACCTTTTCGTGACATCTATATATTTTAAAAATACCTTACTTCAACATCTGGATCACCCATTGGTTGTGGCTCATCATTATCAGGCTCTACAACTCCTTCTCGGTCGAATTCTACAATCAAAGAAAAAAATGAACTAGTTCGGCTAAAAGTACTATAAATATGTCAACTTTTTCTTTGATAAAAGCTATCGTCTCGTTATCTTAGTCAAAGAAAATTTACTTTCTCTAGCGGCAGTGTCTGCTCTTCTTATCGGAGACATTCAATTTTATACAGACAAGCTAGAGTTATTACGTACCTAATTCACTTTCTGGATCACTTTCCATCTCGTGTTCATGCGTTGTTTCTTTTGTCGTGTGTTCAGTACTGGCAGACTCCGTATGGGAGTGAGATGATGCATTATCGAAATCAGAAGTTTCTTTATTACTAGACTCTGTTGACGATGACGTTTGTTCAATTTTAGCGCCCAGTCTGAAAGAATGAGAAAATGATACAATATTTTCTTAAAATATTTTATAATAGGATAACATATTGAAACTCTTAATAGAATGATACATACTTGATTAACCATGTTCTAAAAAAGTCTAACTCTGGTACTTGGATGATTTCTGGATTTTTTTCACATAAATTAACAAAATTTTTTAATAATAATATATGTTCTTTTGGAAGATGTGCATGTGCAGGCATTGCGTGGCTTGTTTATTCAATGTCAAAATAACCGGGATGATAATGACACGAATAAAAACTGTTAATCAGGTCAAAATCAATCTAGAAATAAATATAAATAAGAATTTGTTGAAGTATCGACATCTTACTTCAGAAGTAAAGCGCATTGCTATTGTAAAATTTTACTCTCTCTGGAAGAAACCAGTAGAACTTCATAGATGATTTATCTGCCATGCATTCGTGAGAATCTCAAACAATCTTCAACTTGAGTGGAGTTTTTCATTTATCTGTTAAACATACATGCATAAAATAATATCATTAGTTTAAATTCAGAGAGATTAATTAAAATATATCTTATATATATATAGTGTATTTTTTAGAAACAAAAAGACAACGGTTCAGGTATCAAAAACGGTGCGTGTCTTACTACACGTGAAAAAATCACTGCTTTTGATTTGTTCCTGAAAAATCTAGAAAAGTAAGGAAAGAGAAGAATGTGACTGGTAAAAAAATTAAACAAGAATACTTATAAACAAAATGGCGAGAACATGGACGGGGTTTTAGCACAGTTATTGAGGACGAAAAAGCTTCTTCTGACAAAAAACAAACAGTTTATCTTAAGAATGGATGAATAGTAAGAAAATTTAAGGCTTTTATGTATATAATATCGGTTAATGTTTATCAAAACAAATTTAGCACACTAATGCGATATACAACTTTGGAGCAAAGAGAAAGAGGTTCTGTTGCCAGTGTTTATTAGATCGTTCAAAGGAGCGAATGAAAGAAAAGACGAAGAGATGAATCATTCATTATTCACATTATAACGCGTGTGACAGTTGTTTCTTTTATTAAATTCTATTCCATACAGACAGTTGACTGCATGTACTTTGAATCCAAAATTAAATTTGGTTTCTAACCTTCTGCTTCGACTGACATAGGTGAGCGTTTCTAATGGGAAAATTCAGATCAGTGTTTTCAACAGCACGTTCAAAAGTGGACTTTTTACTATAACCACTATGTAAAACTGAAATATACTACAATTCTCACTCTGTTTCTAATTGTAAAACCGATTGCAAAGTGAATTTTGATTGAATTACAAATTTTAACTGTAAAATGTTCATTCTGATGTTGATTCCACAGTAAAAAAGTTCACTATCTCTCAAACATAATTTTTTGTATATTAGACTTGAAGGATCTCCCTTTTTACTCGTCAAATATGCATAGAAAAGAAAAAATGAGAGTTTAATTTCATTTATAATTAAACAAGAAGACTAAAAATAAAACTAAGAATAAGACTATTTTATTCACACAAAGTGAATCATCGAAGATGTGAATATTTAGAATGACTACAGTGTGAAACATGGGAAGAGGGCAAGAAAAATGATAAATTTTTTGAAAAGCTGTATAAGTCAAAAATTTTAACGGGAAAATAAAGAGATTTAGATTTTTTTGACTTAAGTAGTGAGCTAGAAGTATGAAAGTTAAAGTTATGAAAAGCAAGTGTATTTACAGTGTCAAGTACAAAGAGAGAAAAAGAACTATCGTTTAACGCGCGACAATAATCGATTTTAGGAAGTCAACAGTAAATAACAGTTCATCGTCACGGTTCTATATTTATTTACGACAAAGAAAATATTGCCATTCGCATTATGTTAAAATAGTTGATTAAAAGTAGCTTGGACTTGTCTTTTAATAAATTTCCCTCGTTACCATCAGTAGATGTTATCAGATTAGATAATACTGTGACTGTTTTTTTTATTAATCCGCAATCATTTTAGTATAGAGAAGATAGTTGTAGCAACTATTTTATATTTTATTATTTCACAATTTTTTGATAATATACACTGTGTTGAGAACGTAGAATAAATAACAAGTGATCCAGAAGAAATGATACTCTTACTATTTTTTTCCTTTATCTTACGCTCCGCCTGTCCCTTAGAGGTACATTTTTTTTAAAGATAAGACAGAAAATTCTTTACAAGAACCGTCTAAAATTTTTTCGATAAAAGAAGTATGCGCAAAATTTTATATGAAAAACTCTGGAAGGTACCAAAATGTCAAACTTCATAAATCCGTTTTTTTTAGACAAAATTTTTCTTCTTCCAGTTACAAACTATCCATATATTCTGTGGTTCTAAGCGGAGTCAGTTTCCCAATGGGAAAAAAAACAGTATCTAATGTCGATTAGGATGCTGAAAAGTATTGTAAGGCGCTGAGATGCCAGAAGGTGCTACAGTAAAAAAAAGTGCTTTTTCCCCCCTTACAGTTTTCGCTGAAATTTGAGCGAACAACGGTATAGCAATGATAGATTATAACAACAAGACTCCATGACATATGGTCATACAATAAATTGGCAGTTCATTATTAGACGTATTAAAAATGTGGAAAAGTCTTTTTTTCTGTACTTTCGGATGCGCGCTCTTTCTCATACGTTGTCAAATAGCTAGTTTAAATCAGCCTGAACAATTCCAAAACCAATTCCAAAAAAATAACTGATTAAAAAATGGTCGAATTTTAAGTATAGCTAAAAGATAAAGTTTTCGACAAGCTACAAAATGGCTATTTTAATCCTTTTCAGTTTTAAAGACTTAACTAATAAATTCATGTTGTAATTTATGAAGTTTAACATTTTGGTACAACATCAGAGAAAGGAAAAATAGTGAGAGTATTGAATGAACTAATGTTAACGATAAAGCTTGTAATGTGAATATGAGTCATTTGCAATTTTATTGTACAATTGAGTTTTTGTCGTATTTTTAAAATTACCCCGGTTTCTGAAAACGGATTTCGAAATTCTTTTTTTTTGTTTTATCGCTGTTTGCTTACTTCACTACCACAGAAAATCTAAGTTCGATATCTCAACAACTCACCGAGATAAGCCCAGCAAAAGTCGAAAAAAAACGTGTTTTTTAGATGAGTTATTGAGAAAAAAGTAAGTTTTTCTAACAAAGGAAGGAACGAAAAGCAAAAAAGCAAATACTACGTTTTGTAGAGCATTTAATGCTCTATCAAACTGTGTGCCTTCATGCTTGTTTTGTTTTTTTGTTTATGCTCGTTTATGGCGAAAATTGTTTTACAGATAGACAACTTGTAGATCGAGATAAAAATAAAACTGGGTACTTGAGAAAACGTTTTTTTGGGAATGTGAGGTGTTCATAAAAAAGAGCAAGGGCGGCTGCATCTAACTGAGTAAAAATGCTTTGTTAAATGTCTTTCTTACCGGACGAAAAAATGAAAAACAGAGTTTTACGTTCACTTTGTAGATCGAGATTTTCCAGCTTTTGACATCCGCTGTTTTACAAGGATTTGCCTGGCTGCAACAATATTGACCCACAAGAAAGAGTGTCAAAAGTTGTACAGGTGGTGCAATTTGCAAGTCTCTAGAACATACCTGAGTAGGAAAAAATTACAATATACCGCGAAATGTAGATCGAGATTACTCTAAAAGTTATTTCGGTTCTTTTAGTCAAAAGCCAAGTTATAACATCAATTTTGACTCCTTATATTCTGCTGAACTTATCTATCCATAAATTTACGTAGTTTTGATGACGAGTTTCTCCAAAGTGGCTGACCACCTGTAGGCTATAAGCTTTGCGTTTTATTTTTGAATACACATTCGAAATTAGGGTTTTAATGATCTAACGTTTGCTGTGCAGGTCAGACTAAGTTACATATGATATGAATCGATAACTCTCTACAAGATCTATCGATTTGTGTATGATATATCCGCTTTTAAAGCAACCTCGAGATCATTATAGCCTAAAACCTAGAGAACGGAACCTGCCGAAGTTTGTTGAGGTTTATCTCAGTCGCTACGCATGTGGTAATCGGGAAATTTGGGTTCTAGACTCAGAAAACAACAGAGAACAAGATGTGCTAATCAAATTTTGTTTAAACTCACTTTTATTATTTTTCACCAATTGTACAATAAAGTTGCAAATGACTCATATACAATTTTTACTATACGATATGCATTTCTGAAATGTTTAAGAGTCATGAAAAGTAGTTTTTTTTTTATGACAAAGGGATGAAACTTTGAATTTAAATCTTATAATAGAGAACTAAAACATCAAGAGTGGGAAGAACGACAACGCTAGTATCTGTTGAATATGTGTAGAATTTCGCGGTTCGAATGACAAATGTGTGGGATTTCTGAAATTGGAGGGAAGCTTAAGAAAAATCAGAAATTTTGAAACTATTCTGTCTAATATGTTTCTGAAGGTTAGAAAGACAAAGCAATTTTATAGGATAATTATGAAATTTTTAATTAGTTTTACTAACGCCGCACTTTTTTTCCTATAATTATGAGTTCGATTAAGATTTTAGTAGTTTTATAGCATGCACTCTTGCATGGTAGTTTACTCTCTGAATAGAATATATATGAATAGTAACAGAATACAAGTAGCTATATTTTACTATTCACCTTTCTCATTTTCATTAATTTATTAATAATCTAGATTAGTTTTCATACTGTTTTGTTTAAGTAGATTTGTCACCGTATAAATTCTAATAAAGAAATTCTACACCGCTGTTGAATGATGACAGAGAACTGAATGATCTTACTTTGTACTTACTAACCGTTTATGTTATGAGAAAAAAAAAAACGTGATTATTCGTTGTCATTGGGAATCACTAGTATATCATCGTCATATACTCAGTCATTTATTTCAGTATATTTACCATCATTCAATTTTAAAACATTTGTATTGTTGATAGAGTTTAAATTTACCACAGTGTTATTATTATTATTATTATTCTCCTATATCTAAATATTGATCGAATGATACAGTAGAATGTCAAATACTTTTAGAGGAATATAACGGAAGACATTTTCATTTTTACTTACTTTCTTTGTTTATTCAAGTAGTTTACATTCATTTTGTACGAGTAACTAGATCAAGATGTGCACTCTCTTATTTTTTATTTAATGATAAATCCTTTGTTGAATGCATCCAAATTTTTATACGTCTATTTGAATTATTCGACTAAATATTGTATCATTTCGATCAGTGGCGACATAATATTCTTCAATTATTCTAATATAATCATATATTTTTTCTTAGATGATTATAAAGTGGATAGAATGTTGTTCATTTTGTCATATTTTACCATTTGAGAGTACGCTGTTTAAGTTTCTTTTTCGTGTGTACATCATTTAAAATTTGTCCATGATCTTTTTCATTAATAATTTTTTTGTATTAATCTGAGAAAAAAAAGTGATAGATAAATGACAAAATTTTTCATGCGAAAATGATTTCATATTATTTTCAAACAAACAACTAGAAACATTGTTTATGTTCGAAATTGTACAGCTAATTGTGCGTTAAGTTATAATAAATATTTGTAACTAAATGTTTTTATATTAAAATAAGCATAGTATCAGTTTTTATTTTGTAAAACTTTGATGATATTGTTTAAAAATTTTATTCATTTGATCAGAAAATAATGTGTTCCTTGTTCAAACATTGAAAAACTTAGTTATTTAGTTATTTGATCGATATTTCAGTACTCTAAACCTCACGTAGACTATTTTTTCGCCTGTCTAACATTGTCATTCTCATCATAATTATAATTTATCAGAGAAGAGCAAAAAAACAAAAAACAAAAAACACAAAACGAGCATTACACTTATGGACTATTTTTTTCAAAACAGAATGGGTTCCATGTTTGTGTCTGATACAAAAGAGTATGAAACGTCTGTTTGTTTTTATTAAGATTTTGTTGACGAACGCCTTTTATTTTCAACTATTTTTTTAAAGATTGAATTTGTGGTAATGAATAGATGAAGTCATCATCACTGATGTTTGATTTTCTATTTTTAAGCAATAACACAAATCCATGAGTATTTCTGTCTTGAAAACTTCTCTTTTTGAAACGGTATATAAAAATTATAAGTCGTTACTTCATTCACTGATCATGGATGAAACGAGCGACTGTAATTGTAATAGATGAGTAAACTGTTTAGTTTAAAGTGCACAACTTTAATAATTCGATATTTATTCATACCTTGAATTGTTTATATTTTCGTCGCTTTATTTATAACGAAATGTATACCGAATGTTTTAAAAACTAAAAATATCGAACAACAGTTCCAATTTTTTCAGTTGGATCTACATATCGAGATATACATTCTAAAGTATAGCTGAAGTAGATGTGTGTTAAAATAATCTGGATTAAAGAGAAGAATGTGCGTTCTTTAATTGAACTCAATCTTCTGACGATATTGACTTGATTTGTGTACGAAGATCGACTTGATCCAACATAGTAAAATATCATTTTTTTTCAATAGTTTCGATTTATTTCTTGATTACGGTAAACAAACAAACTGTTTATAATCGAATTTTGGCAAGAACAATACGAACTATGAAAGAATTTCAAAAAATAAAACTAATTTACGAGATTGTGTGTAATAGTCAGAAATTTTTTTTTAACATAGACATTTCCAAGAGAAATTTTATGATTTTTGATTATTTAGTTACGTTTTCTTACCGCTTGTCGACAGTTCGGAACTGAAAGAAAAACGGGAACTGTAATAGAAATTCATCATTGAAAACGGGTTTTTATTCTACAATAAAACTCGATTAGAAAGTCTTGTTGGTATTGTTTTGTGTAGTGTTGAGTACAGCTCAATGGTAATAGTATTGAACTTTGTTTTTTCAATGTTGTATTAAACAGCGCTGCTCTTCTATCTTTTTTATTTTGATGTAGAGAAAAGTCTAAATTATAAAATCAAATCATTCCGAGCGTTTTATAACCTTTTTTCTGAAAAAATTATGAAAGATTTTACTCAAAAAGACTGAGAAAAGTTCATTTGTTTAGTTTTGTAAAGTCATCTCTTCTTTCCTGTGTCTTCAAAAAAAAATTTTCTTCAATATTGTATGATAGATCAAAGTATTTTCTCTGTAAAAAGAAATCAAGCAAAAATTTTCAATGGTTTTCGTGTAAATGTGAACATTGCCGCAAATAAAAAAATTTTAGACTCATTTAAAGGTAGTTTTGACATATTCCAATGGAAATTATAGTTTTTCAGATTATCCATAGAAGAATATGGCACAGTTTTGAGCAATAATACTTCAATGAGTTCTATCTCTGGCGTGAATTTAATCTTCATCAGACTTTTGTTTTCACCTTTACAAGATAGATAGAATACCCTTTACCGAATACCGGTGTAAGGTGAAGATACAAGAAACATAGCTAATAAAAAAATGGGTTTTTTTGTCCAGGTTTCTAAGGTCACTCACAGAGTGGAAGTTTTTGAGCGCATTCGGAGAATGCAAAAAGTGTTCGAATCTGATCCACTTGTGCAAAATCGTCGTAGAATGCGAGATGCAGTAATGTAATATCGGCTTGCCACGTTCAGATCACACGTGAATCCAGTTTAGGAAGCAGGCGTCATTTTATTATTTGCATGTTACATTCAGCTTTTTCGTTGAGCAGAAGTTTGATTTATTGTTGTTGTAATTTAGTTAATCCATATTATTCATCAGTTGTTATTCCTTCTTCTTATATGAATTATCTCGCCGGCTAACCTATACCATAGACCTTTACAAACAAGAATATAGAAAATAGATTCTGCTACCAATGTGAACCGTTTTCACACTTAACAGATAATAAAAGTGAGTTTAAGTTAGTAAAAATGTTTAGTTAAAAAGCTTTTATAAAAGTTCAATGAGCTTATAAAATCAATTTTATCATGAATACTTAGAAGAAGTACGATACTTTGTTTCTCACTATTGTTTGTTTTCAGTTTGCTCTAGTAAAATTTCATTCATAGATCTTTGACAGTTTTAAATATTGTATTCTTATTAGCGTCTTAAGGGTACCCCCCACCCCCCTCTTTTTTGCAAAAGTTGGAATTTTGAGCTGAGCATAGACTAATGTAGAGGAAAGTGTGGGCTACAAAATAAGACCATTCCCAGTACTCGACGCCCTTTTTCCAAAAAGTTATGGATTTTTGAAGTTTTTCCTTCAAAATCTAAAAAACTTAATTTTTTAATTTCATAAACTTTTCTCTCATTTTCTGTACATTTAAAATTTTTCTTAAACATAGTCTGGTAGAAGAATGCGTTTTCTTCATAATGAGACGTTTGACAGAATTTTCCGATGAGTTTTCGCGGAGATATAAGCATCGTGGTAAATGCTCTAAAAAACGTGATCTATGTGCAAAATGCGTTTTTTCTCTGGAATTTTTTCTGGAATTTTATTTTAGACTTTTCGTTATCGACTTATAGGGTTTCTAAAATTGAAAAAATTGGTTTTTGAGACGTTTTTCAGTTTTTTTCCTATAACTCGACTAAGAAAGGTCTCAAAAACATTTCCCAAAAATTACTTCTGCGGAATGACCTTGAGTAAACTGGTGAACAGCAATAGTTGAAAACTTGAAACAAAAACGAAAAGGTGCTCCATTGAGTTTCCAATCAGTTTTGAAAATACGAGACCCTAGCGACTTTTAGTTTTTATTTCACAGCATTTCTACAGAAAGCCCAAAAAGAGGGGAGGGGTACCGTTAAAAGAGTTCTAATTTAGTTTTGTCAAAGTTTTACATCCGAACTGATCGTTCGTTGATCAAGTTAAAATGTCAATTCAAAAGTGTTAACATGAAAAGGAAAAAAAGAAGAACCAAAGGGGCATAGACAAAATTTTGATCAGTGATTTCTTCAACCGTGTCTTAGACTGCTGCTTGATTTATAAAAAAAGATATAAATGATGTAACAATAACAGAATGACATATTTTTTGGTAAAAATATAATTTATTTTGTTAATAATTAAGCAAAGTCAACTGTGTATGATGTAGTGAAAATACGAAAAAACAATTTTCTTTTTTCTTATTTCACTTCGTTGATTTCTCTGTTGTTCAGATACCGTTTTATTTTTAATTTTGGTATAGATATGAACTAGAGCAGAGAAAAACTCTTGAATTTTGTTCTAGCCACATAACAGGCAAAAAGTTAAATAGATTACATATGGACTTTCATCTTTTTTTTTTCTCTTCCCTTTTGCTTTTTCTTACATCGATGCGTGTATGTATCCTTAGTCCAACTAGTTTTATATCTATCTCTTCTTCTTTCATAAAATATCCCAATGGGAAATAGTCTCTGTTTTATTTTTTTGTTTTTTTTTTGTCATTTGAGATAGACATTGAGAAAAGAAAATCTTTTACCCTGTTTTTTTTCTTTTTTGATGAAACATACAATGTTGAAATTGAAAATAATGGAATTTCGAGTCTTTAAACATAATAAAACTACTTATCAATGTTTGAGTATATATATATGTTGCTAAACATATCTTTCGTGACAATGCGTAAGTGATCACATTGACAGAGATAAAAATTATTTTCTTACTTTAGAATATATATGTTCCTGTCAAGGTTAATTCGGAAATAGAAAATAGGTATACAGATTCTAATATATCGCGTGAGAATAAATAGTCATTACGTGCACGAACTATAGGAGATATTCTTGAAGAGAGAGAGAGAGAGAAAGAACAATACTCTTTTAGGTAAAAAGAAGATCTCAGTAACTTGAAGATATTTTTTTTGTTATTCAAAAATCTATTGTTTTTTTTCTCTTCTAAATAATTGAGCTATGAAATGAATGGATATGCAAGATCTTTGAGTCGTTTTTATACAACAGATTGTCATAAAATATATTTATGTAAAAAACAAACATTTAAATTAGAGTATTTTTAACTTTTTTTCTTTTTACTATATAAACTTTGTACACTTAATTTGTTTTTATTTCTACTGGTTAATTAGTTCTCATATTCTTTTTCCGTTGATTTTAGTCGAAGAATCTTGATAAAAATTCAATCTAATTAATTTTCTTTTTATTTAGTATCATAGGCTTCTTCTCTTTTTTTTTTTTCATTAAATCTGACATACTAGTTTTCTTCTCAGATAAAAATAGTAGATTAAATTGCCGCTGGGCGAGACAAATGATAAAGAAGAAGAGAAAAAAAATATATATATTTTCCATATATTGAAATCAAAAAATGACTTATTATGATTTTTTAATAATTAAATGATAAGCTCTCTTTTTTCGTGTACAGAATTTATTTTACATTGATTACTTTTTTATTTTACTTAGGTTTTTTTTTTCCCTACAAGAAAAAGTAGAAATATATATATATTTTTTTTGCTACAATGAATTTACTTTTCAATAATTCGGTAAAAAATGTATACTAATTAAGTCACTATACAGTAGCTGTCAAAATTGTCCAACCACCTAATGAAAAACTTTTGTTCGCTTTATATTTCAGAGATGAAAGTGGCTAGAGACCTGCGATTTCTACCATGTTGTAGTCCATCGTCGCTAGTATGTTTGTGGTTAGTCTTCTATCAGAATTTCGTATTGTTCATTTTTTATTAAAACAAAAAAAAACCTATATCAAATTTTTCACGCGTCAAAATTATCCAACCACTTTTTTTCCACCGCCCACTGCGGGCTCATTTTAACTTCAAATGTATTCCATGAG
>CAJNOQ010000589.1:0-45823 GCA_905250885.1 Didymodactylos carnosus | reverse complement strand
AACAGTAACACCCATCAAAAACAAAATTGCAACAGAAAGAAAAAAACAAACAAAAGACATTTCCTCTAACGTTATGAGTATTCCTACATAATTTTATTAGAAAAACAAAATTGACATTACACACGTAAGACTAGAAAAATTTCAATTTTATCGCTATCATAAAAAGGCAAGATAATTGAGAAAGAAAAGAACTAGCCTAAAGAGAAAGGATATCAGGATTGATTTGTGGCACTGGATATCACTTCAAGCCACCTAGAAAAGAAGAAAAACAAACAAAAAAAAAATTACAAACCATCTAGAGATAGAATATATATATTTTTTTTTAAATAGACAAAATACACTTACCTGTCAAATGCATATTGACTTTCAGCACGAAAAAAATACACATGATTTTTAAATTGTAATTTAAACACATATTCTTTATTAATACCATCACTTTCTGATGGTAATGATACACTATAGCCAAGTAAGGGTAAACTAGCTAATGGAAAATCATCCTTAAAAGAAAAAATAAGATAATTTATATAATAATTAATATTTTTATATGAAAACTTTACCTGATATGTTTTGTAGAAAAACAAACAAAAATTTGTAAAAATAACCCATAATTTCTGCCATCCATTTGAATTTTTAAATTTTCGTAATAAATATCCGCTTAATTGATTTTTAATTGAAAATCTATAATCATTCATACTAACAGATAAATTTCTATGCCAGCAAACATGCATTGTTGTATTTGCACGATGTTGAATACATGACCGTTCAATAGTATTAGTTTCATCATCTATGATATGATCAAGATTTTCCGATGATGCTGTAAAAACAATGAAAAAATGAAACATAAAACAATAAATATAAAATCAAAGAAGTCTGTTTTCTTACTATTCGATTTCAATGTAGAAGAATTTTGTTGTTGTTGCTGTTGTTGTTGCTTTTCATCATCATACACTTTAGCTTTTTCAATGGCAATTTTCAAATCATTTAACCATTTATCTTTTTCAATTTCCGAACTGAAAATAAATTAACTAGTTTAACAAAAAAACCAAAGTTTAAATACTAAGTTTACTTTTGATTACCTTGCAGCAACGAGTAACGATCGATTTGTAGTATAAATTGTAATTGAATTTGGTATTTTAATACGTTCATCACTATCTTCAATCTTTAATGAAAAATTAAAAAAAGAACAATTTTTACAATGTTACTTATATGAGATAACGTAAAACTGAATTTACCATCATCGATTTTAAATGTAATTCACCGTGTAATTTAAATTGTAAAACTGGACTCGAACTTCTTGCACAATAAAGTAAAACATCGGAAAACTTAAAAAAGAAAAGAAAATGTGTCTATATCAGAATATATTTTACAATACATGAGAAATCTTACCAAAAAAAACATTCGCTGTTGATAACCTTTTCGTGATAATTTTTGTAAACATCCTTCTCGTATGAATTGCTATATAAAAAAAAAAGGTAGTAGATAGATATTTATTAGAGAGTATGACTATTTCAAGTCAAAATTTACTCGTTCATGAGAGGATGATAAATTATCGATACCAATTAAATCTCGTTGTAATTCAATTAATTTTTGTTTATTAAGCTAGATAAGATAATATAATAGATAAAATCAATTCTTATCTATTAATAATACTTACAAATATACTCAATGATTCCATAAAATTTTCAATATGATCTCGAATTTTAATAAAAACTTCGTAACAACGTTGATAATCATCTACATGATTATTTTGTTCATAGTATATAAGTAATTCTAAAATAAAATGAAAACAAATTTAATATAAAAAACAAAAATAAATAGAAAAATAAAAATGATCATACTTCCTAGTAACTGTCGATAATGTAATAATCGTTGTAATGGTTTCAATAAAAATGATATAAATGATAAATAGCAAAATTTTTGTGATTCAAATTCTTTATAAAATAAATCAAAACGTTTATTACGTTTTAAAACAATTTCTAATTCATTTAATAATTTTTCATAATTTTCAACATATTTTTCATAATTCTATTAAAAATATAAAATTTATAAAAATATTCTAAAATATCTGTGTGTATATAAATATACTTACTGGTAAAATATCGATTAGATGAAGTACAAGATCGTCAATACGTTGAAAAATATTATTATTATTATTATTATTATTATTATTATCATTATCATTATTTGTAAATGAACGACTTTCCCAAAATGCAATACGTTGTTCAAATTTTTTTAAAAATATAATATGAAATTCATAGATTGGAACAAGATGTGAAAATAATAAATCCATAAAATTTGTTAAATTTTCATCTGGTTCATGATCTAACATAATTGTAAATTCACGACGAAATGCATCAGCAATAACTTCAATATCTTTTTTATATGTACGTTCAGTCATTAACATTTCTTTACATATATAAAATGCTCTATCATGAATTGTAGATGTTATTAATGTTGATGATAATGAGGTAGGAATTGTTGACGAACTTATTGGTCTCTGCAAAACAAAATTTTGAAAATAATAAATTTTTTCTATATGATAAAAGATATTAACTTACGGGCGTTGTAGTTTGTTGTAAAATTGTAGGTGACGATGATTTTCCAGCTAAAAAAAAATAACTAATAATTACACACATGTTTCATAGTAGTTATCAAAATTGACAGAGACACAATTCTGCTCGATGTTTTATTTTTGTTTTCTTCTTCAGACTAATCCATGAAGATCGATATTTTTGTTCTAAAAAGTTTTACTGTGTAATAAACCGATCGTTTGTTTTTCCTTTTCTCACTAACACAATTGACAGTATTTTTTTTTTCTTCTTCCTAGACTTACGCGACTGTACGGTATAATTCATGTTTGATTTGGAGTCAACAATTGGAGTTGTCGATAATATTCGTTGTTCATGCAGGACTGGTATTGTACGTGTCTGTGACACAAAAAAAAAAAGTATTAGACAAATATTGTACATGGGTTCTTGCTAGAATATTGTCAATATTAATTGATCATTATTCGTCTATTTTCAAAAAATCTCTATTCGATTTCAATAATAAATGAATTTAAATCTTACTGATCATGTGAATACTTTGTTTTATTGTTCAAAAAAAAGAAAAGTATGGTACCTTATTTTCATCGATTGAATCATTGATTCTCATTGATGCAGGTGACGTGGTTAGTGGAGGAAGTGGTGGAGGAGGAGGAAAGAGATTTTCACCACTTGCTAGAATCGTTGAACTATAAAAACAACAAGAAAAATATTTGATAAAGTCTTGTGTTAGGTAAGTTAAAAGATGAAAATTATTCACACACATTTTTGCCGGTATTAAATCTAAACGTTTATTAACAGTTGATGTTATTATTGGCGTTGTTGTAGTTGGTTTTTGAACTAATTCTGAGATAATTGTAGTGGACGGTAAAGATGGCCGATGTTGATAATTTGTTCGAACAGAAGACGAAGTATTATCCAACGATGGTCTGGATGAATCAAATATTCGACGACGATGTTCTGTCGAGTCACCTGTGAAAAATAAATAATTGTAAAATAATGTATTAAATATGAAAACTGATACCATATTTTTAACAATAATTATGAAAAAACATTGGATTTGGATAAATAAACACATTAAATTGGATAAGAAAAATTTATTTCATTTTTTTTTATGAAATTTATGACTAGAAGAAAAAAAACTGATAATTTTATTTACAATTATTTTCTTCTTTTTTTTTTTACTCTATTTTCGTTAGACAACAATTTTCTATTATCTTCTTTTATAAAATTTTTGATATCATCTTCGAACACCAATTTGTTTATTGAAAACATTTTATTTTTGCCTAGTTAGTGCCTCTACTCTAAATCTCATTTGATTTTTATTTATTATCATTATTATTATTATTATTATTATTATTATTATTATTATTAATTTCGTTTTATAAAACTAGATAGAAAAACAAGTATAGTTGTTACTAAACATAGTATATATCTATCTATCTATATAGATATATGTATACGCACACAATGACAGAAAGCGAAACATTCATTCACTGATGGAACACACCAAATGTTATCTAAATAATTTGTCTAGTATTTGTATCATTTGACGTAAACAAATAATATATGTACAATAGAAGAAAAACAAAATTTCAAAAAGAAAAACAAAAAAATACAAAAAACGAAGGAAAATCCACATGTGTGACAAGTCGCCGGGCTCAATTAATTCTTTCGAGATGGCAAACCGAATCATATACTATTTTGTCATTAGGAAGTTTATTTAACAAATTACAACAAGAAAAATACGAAAGATAAATAAAAAACAACAACAACAACAACAACAACAACAACAATATTTTAAAGTTAGTCACACACATCTAATATTGCTACTTTTTAATACCAGTCAGCCAGTGAATGAGTGAAAGAGTACTACATACACATGCTATGAATATAAAAGGTCAAAAAATTTTATCTCGATTAAACAAAATAAAAATATGCATTACTCTTCATTTCAATAACATATACAAGACTGATCTAACCGTAGAAAAATTGAAAAGCTTCAACAATAGAATATGACTTCTACAAAACAAAGAACACGATAGAGAATTACGTTTCGTTTTCATCTCCGGTCACGGCAAAGAAAAAAAAACACACACTTTTTTGTTTTTTAATCAAGTGAATGGACATTGACAACAAAACCTAATTACCTGAATAACAATTATTCAATTCGTACATTTTTGGTTTTTGCTGTGTTTTTTTAGAATAAAAATATGATTACGGATGCTTCAGTTCAGAAACGGAATTCTACTTGAAGAAAAAAACAACGAGTTTTCTAGTAGAAATAAGAGAGAACGAACGAACGACGAATATTTATTCATTAATTCAAATTGAAAGCATTTTTCTCCATAATATAGAAAAAAAAAATAGAGACTCTGATGTGTCAACTCTAGTTTTTTTCCTCATGAAAAAAAAAATCAGAAATGGGCAAAAAGACTAAATTTACAAGATTTTCTTTTCTTTTTCTTCTTCTTCTCGGTCCCTAGTCAATAAATCTAGTATACTCATGATAAAAAATTATATTTAGATAAACTTAATTAATTTTTTTGTTTGAACACACCAAATTCATTGGCAATGGATGAAAATAATGTTATATGATATTAGCCTAGAGTGACAATTCATAAAATGGAAAGAAGAAGATTATAGTGTAGATAAATAGAGAGATACAAAATATTTGACTAGAGAAAAAAGAAGAAAATAAAGAGAGAATATAAAAAATGAAACGTAATATTGTTGTTGTTTGATAACTCAATCGTAAAAAATAATAATAAAAAAATAATCAGTTCAATATAACTCAAAAAACAATTCTCTTTCTCTCTCTCTCTCTCTCTCTAATATATTGAAACAACGAAGTCTTAGAACAATTATTAGAAAACTATTATTAGACAACAAAAAAAGAATTTCAAGGAAAATAAAATTGACATAGAATTAGCAATTTTAAGCTAAAAACCCGAGAAAGAAAAAACCGTATTACTAGATGAAGTATAAAATTCTCTTCTTTTTTTTATCATTTATTACAAAAAAATCCAATTATCTTACTTGAACTTTATCTTACTTCATTACACTTAACGGTAAATGTCAAGATACGAAGGATGAGTATCCAATAAATGATCATTTCCTTTTTTTCACTGAACTGACGCTTTTTTAATTGAAAGGTCATAGACATGATGAACTCATTAGAAAATAAAAATAATAATAAAATTATCAGAACATAAGCGAAAACTAATTTTTAATTACGTCTATTTAAATAAACTAAAATACAATGAAATCAAAAATGCAAAAAAAAAAAAAGAAAAGAAAAGATGTTTCGTTTTTTGAGCGTAATTAAATAAATGAACCTGACTAGAATAAATCTATTTTGAAAATTTAGATTTAACGAGAAAAAGAAAAAAAAACAAAAAAAAGAGAATAAACAAATGATAAAATTTATTATCTGGTAAATGAATTTTTTAATACTGAACGATAACCTGCTTTATTCAAATGATTTGATAATGAATCATCACTCGAATTTGAACTTGATCTTTTTTGATTTTTTGATGTTCGTAAATATAATCGTCGACGTTGTTGATTTAATGATGAAGATTTTTGTTTATGTTGTTCATTATTATTGTTATTTATTAATATTGATGTTGTTGATGTATTTGTACATTCAAATGGAAGATGTGCTATTATTGTTTTATTTTGTTCATATTCACATATCAATTTTTTTTCTTTCTTTTTTTTATGAATTTTTGTTATTGTTATTAATTGTTGTTGTTTTTGTTGTTCAATGTCTGAATCACTTAGATCAAGTAATCTGGCACTAAATGGTCGCATGATATCAGGTGACTTTTTTGTTGTTAACGGATAATTGAATAATTTTCTATTACTCATTGAAGATGCATAAGACGATGTTGAAGAAGAACGACTTGATGATGAAGAAGATGATAAAATGATTGGTTGTTGAATAGGTGATACAGATGTTTTATTTGTATCACGTAAAATATTAAAAAAGTTTAATTTTGCATCAGAAAATGTTGTAAAATCTGATTCATGTAAATGATGTTTGTCTGACGATGGATAAGCTGGAAAACATTTTTCATATGCTAGTTTTCTACTTATATCTGACCAATCTGTTGTTATTGCTATAATTGGAGTTGATTTTGTACGAAGTCGTGATGTATTCGATTTATTATCAATATTATTATTATAAACAGTTAAACAACATGATTTATGATGTTGTAATGTTGCAGTTGTTATAGATGAAAATAATTGTTGACGTTTTTCTATTTTATATAATTGTAGAGCTTTAGCGCAAACTTGATCGACAAGTCTATTGACGATTGCATACATATTTGATTCATCTTTAACAATACGATCACATAATTCATTAAGAATATCCATAACTATTGATTCAATTGATAATGACAGTAGTGGTGGTGATTGTACAACTTTTGATATTATTTGACGTTTTATTCGTTCATAAATAATTTTATTTTCATTTGATTGTGCTGTATCATCTTGCCATGATAAACTATGTTTTGGTGGTAATATTTTCTTATCAATATATTCAATATAACTTGTCATTCGAGGTAATGAATGTGCTTTTGGTGTTGGTTTTATCATAGGCATTGTCTTTTTTATTGGTAAAAATTTAACATGACCAATTTCTCGTACTATATTTTGTTGTTTTTGTTTCTTTTCTATGTGAGTAACAGAGTGTTGTTTATTGTTGTCAGCAATAGATACGTGTCCATGTTTTGGACCAATTAAACGTTCAATTGATGGTAGTGTTAATTGTTCATGATCTAGAGATTTAGTTGATGAACTACTACCAGATATTGATGGTGAATGTGTAAAATCGGATGATAAAGAACGTTCTAATTGTAATGAATAGGACCGCTGTTGTTGTTGCGCTCTTAACATTAATTTTTTCTCTTCTTTTTCATCAATTACATTTTCATTTTCATTCTCATTCTCAATAACCTTATCATTCTCAACAGTACACAATGAACGTTGATGTTGTGTCTGTTCAGGATGACTATGATGTATTTTTAATGCGGTAGAATAACGTTTATTAATTGAACTATCATCTTTCTCATTATTATTACTATTATGATTATTATTATTACTATTACTAGTACTATTATTATTATGATAATGATATAATTCAAACCCAATCATACTATTATGATTCGATTCACTACTATCAGTATTCGTATTGGCGACTAAAATTGAGCCCGACGACTTACCTCCTTCATCAGCTGTTTGCGGTTGTTTTGTTATCGTTTCAGTATGCACAGTGGTCTTTTTTTCAACTGTATAATTATATGTTTCACGTTTAGAATAAGATGGTGACACTTCATCACCATTAATCTCAGTTAATATTTCTTGATGTTGTCGTTCAGGATCATTTGTATCAATTGTATAAATTTCACGATAGATAAAATTATCTTGTGATGGTTGATGTTCAACAATATCAATCGATGGATCACGCGATAAACGATTAGTAGTAGCAATAACATTTGAATTATGCGTCGTCCGAGACGTTATAAGATGAGGAGGAGTATTAGTTACTATTTCTTCAACGTGTTCATTATTATTCACTGTTTGTGACGGTAATGCTTCGACTGTGGTTCCTGTTGCAGCTGGTGTTTCAATATTATCTTCATCTTCATTCGTACTTTCGCCAGATAAATCATATTTTTCACGACTAAAGCGTGAATCAAGCGTACGACTACCATGTGTTGAGGAGTCATCGTGATAGTATTGATAATTATCATCCATATTATTTGTATTCGAATTTACCAAATGATGATGATGTTGATGTTTATCTTGTTGATGCTGTTGTTGTTGTTGACGTTTCACTTCAGATGATATTAAGCGTGAATCAGCTGATGATACAGTTGTATCTTGACTACGCATTGTATCCGATGTTTTCCATTGTGGTGAACGTAACGAACGTGTTGATAATGGAGCAACGTTTCGTGTACTGGAGTAAGATCTAAAGAAAAACAAAGCAAAAATAGTTTTGCAAAGCAAAAATAAAAAATAAATATATTCTTTTACCTCGAAAATGTACGACTCTTTACATAATGTTCGCGTGCATATTCAACAATTTCCTTTTGTGTGCGACCAGCATATCTAATAAATACAAACGAAAAAACGAGATGTAACAAAAGATAATCATTTTCTATCAAAGATAATAGAATCTTTGTCTCAATTATTTTAAAAATTTAGCTTATTCTTTTTCTTTTTTTCTAAAAAAACACAAACATTAACATATTGAATTTACCTGAATGATGAACCACGTGTTAATAATTTACTTCTATGTCGTTGTGAACGTTTGATACTAACACATCGAAAGAACGCATGGTATTCAATACATTTTTTCCAAAATATTTTACATTCATCACGTGTATCAAAATAAAATTCAACAGTATCTTTATAATAACCGTAACCTTCGGGTTGAAGTTTAATTAAAAATTTTTTACGTTTAAAACTTAATTTTCTTATTTTAGCCCATGAAAATGTATTAATTTTTGTACAATTTTGAAATACAAGTATTCCCATATGAGCAACCGATAAATTGAGATTAACACTTTCATGATCTTTAGCTGTATGCATTTTAATTCCATATAATTCGACTTTTCGTGCGATATCCAATAAATTTAGATCAGCGTCAGCAGGTGTTTGACCACTAGAAAAAAACAATTCAGTAAAAGAAAAATACAATGAATTAGGTTAATTTTAGATGACTCATGATACATACATATGATTCTTATGATAATTCATTATTCTAACATCATGTTCATATATTTGATTTGGAAAAAAACGTCTTCCACCCATATATCTTGGATCATTATTGTAAGATTCTAAATAATCACCTATTTCAGCTAGAAAAAGATATAATCATATTAAACATATGAAAAAGATATCGATATATAATTTTTACCTTGAACAATATAAGAAGCTAATAATGCTGCTGTATTATCACTACATAATAAAGCCCCTTGATAAAGATCACGCTTGATTTGTAATGCAAATAAATATCTAATAATAAATTTAATTTCATAATAATTTTTAAATACAAAAAAAAATTAAAAATTTTACCTCGTAAATTCTTCTTCAAGTTGACCAGGATCCGGTGTATAGAATTTCACACACATATTAAATTTCGTTTCAGTAACTTGTTTCAAAACAGGTTTATCTAATTCAAGCCAAATCTTAAAATCGAAAGAAAATAAAACCCCAACGTCCAATATATATTAGAAAGCAAACTTCTTTTTTTTCTTTATTACTCAACAATCTTACCGAATTTTTACGAGAGTCAGAAAATTCTAAGGCAAAATAATCAGATTCAAGTAATTCTAAATAATTGCAAACATTATCATATAAATTTTGACCAGTTGCCTTCGGCTAAAAATAAAAAAAATAAAATTAGAGAATATCAAAATATGTTCTTCAAGTGATCAAATAGTATACGTTTAATCAAAATTGAAATCTATATAACACAATTATATTATTATCTATTTTTATTCTCTTTTAAAAAAATATTATGCTTTGGATTCAAATTCCACGTGACATTTTCTGATTTTTATCTATCTTTTCTCTCCTGTTTCAATCTGTCAAAATATTATTGTTCCAATGAATGAAAATATGATCAGATTACAAACTCATCATCATTTTAGATGATACCTGAAGATTATTTTTAATCGTTAACAGATGGACAGTACTATCTTTACATTAAACAGTTAATAATATAATAACGTATTTATTTCCTTAAGAAAAGATGAGAAGAAAAAAAATATATTCCTTTAGATCTCTGAAAAGAAACATATTTTTCTGTTGCCTATCCTAGATAATATCTTGAGTATGAGAATTTCTTGTTGTGTTATACAGAAATGGATAATATGTTAAAAAATAAAAAAGGTAATTGTGTGCAATTAAAGAGCAATTTACACTCAATACATATACATCAAACATCAATTATAAAAGAGAGCAAAAAAGAAGAAAGAATATGGACATTGTTTTTTTCTAAACCAATAAAAAGAAAAGGTTGCATAGTCATGAATAGATGTTTTTGATATTATCCAGATGGTTCTAAAGGAACTCATACAATTTGATTCACAATATTTAGAGTATTGAAACAACATCATCTTTCTTTACTAGATCTTGATAATCAACAAAATAGAAAAAAAAAGAGAGAACATATAAGTTCTACTTACATCAATATGAAATGGAATTTCTTGATCATCAAGCATTCGTACTTTACATAATATTTGTTTTCCTTTTAATTTTGATGATGATTGTTGAGATTGAGATGTTGATGTTGTCATAATAATGTTCTAGTAGTACTGACGAATGCCAATTTTGGCAATAAACTTATTGTTGTTGAAAGAGTTATAACGGATATTTGACATGTTGTTTGTTTTAGTTTTATGACCATAGTCATTTTCAAAAAATGTTTATAATAACTATTTGTTGTCGTTTTAATTTGTCGATATGCATTTTTTTTTTTTTACATCTACAAACAGAGAGATAAAGTCATGGAAAACACCGCATCATCCTTTTTTTTTTTTTTTGTATTCGTCATCTTCTCTAACTCAAACGTGATTATTACGAAGAATTGTATTCATTAGAGAATATATAATGTGATAAACACACGCAAGAAGAAAAAAAAAAAAGCGCGCGTAAGAGAGAGAATGATGTTTTATGTATCTCGTTTCAATAATACAGATACACGTACAACAAAATGGTCCCAAGCTGTTTTAGGTTATAATTAATAGCACAATAGTTGGACTCAGAATATATAGACATATATATATATACACACACACACATGTACAATGTTGATTAAGAATTTTGTTGTTCTTATTCAAAACAACGAGTAGAAAATATGTCGTGATTTAAGAGAGATAAGTTAACTTAAACGTAAAAAATTATGAGAAATTTCTAATCAAAACTGAGTATTATTTGAAAAATAACAAAAAACATGCAACATATCGGAAAATGTTCTGCACGCAAATTTTCCACTCACGTCCGCTTATGGATATCCTGTCTCTATAAATTTGTCTTCAAAATTTAAGCAATCTACAAGGAATTAGCATAGAATAAACAGCTAACACTATTTTATGTTCTGTAAAAAAAAAAAAGCTCGTCAATATAAAACATATAAAGAAAAATTTTTTTCGGCTCGAACGATTAGTGAAACATTAACACTGATATCTAGAGTAATAAGAAGATAGAAAATCAGTATGTAATAGAACCAAAAATAATTTTATATAATGTCAATGTTAGTTACTCTTATAAACCACAGATTGTCGTAGAACATTTTGAAAAATTTATTCTTATTGTACATGTTACACGCTTATTATACTGACCGGTTTCTTTTCTTCTTCCTTTTCCATTAAATTGTCTACAATAGGATTTACTCCTGACAATTCATCTTTCTCTTTCTCTCTATCTATTTTTCTCTTATTTTTCTACTATTTTTACTATAGAATAGTAATATATCCCCGAAAAAATACAATTGCTCAACAAGACGAATATTTACATATAGTAAAATCTAGTGGAGAAAAGAAAAGCAGAGAAAAAAAGAGCAAATTGTTCCACAACACATCCTCAATGCATACGATTAATAATAATGATCATCATCATCCTCATCTTATCATCATCACTAAGTTTTTTAGCTATTTCTACTCTACACTCAAGCACATAACATAGGACTAATCGTTTTCTTTCTTTCTATTTTCTCTTTTTTCTTACTACGTCTGTAGTTCGAGTATCCGTTAATTCTGTTCCCTTTTTTGATGTTAGGGAAATGATACACACACACAGACACACACACACACAAAAGCAAAAACTTCTTTCAAACAATCAGAAACGAAATAGACACTATAAAAATATGTATCGATGTGAAGTTTTTAATATTTAAAAAGAAAAAAAAAAACATTTCTTGAAAAACGAGCGTGTTAGTTCGTGAACATCAACACACACATATTTTGTATTTTTGTTTCAAAATCTGAACATTTGATTATTGTGTATTTATATATATATATATATATATATTGATATCTTTATAAGCTATTGATTTTCAGTTCCTATCAGAACTAAATAAATATATATTGTCTCGATCGAATAAAAAATAAAGGAAAAAAAAAGAAAACCACATCATCAAATTTAAGCCTTGCATTTATATATCTTGATTCATCTTCCTCTTAAACTCTTCCTTTTCCGAAATCAAAATGGAAGATGATATTGTTCACACAAGATTTTTTAATATGAATTCTCTATGCGCACAAAATTATCGTTAATTTAGGCCAAATAGTAACGAAAAATTTTACTGAAAAAATTATTTGAATAACCATACACTTTTTGATGAAAAGTTGTTGTTTTTTAAGGTTGATGATGATTTTTGGATATGAATCTAGACAATGAAGTTTCTCAACTGTACAAAATCTATTTTATAATCATAATAAAATTTTGTAAAATTAGAAATGATTTCTTTAAAGAATATAGATTTTTTTTTCTCGAGAAGACAAGAAATAATCTAACAAACATAGAAAAAAATCAATTGCAAAAAAAAAATTATTCAATTCTATATCGTCTAGTAGATAAATTTTTCTGCTATCCAATTAATGAACTTTAAAATAATTTTTCAGCACTTTTTTTCTCTTCTCTCTTATCATTTTTTTATAATCTTATAAGTGTAGTGTTTTTATTTATACAAGAAATCAGACAAAGTCATTGTAATGTTAGAAATGTGTTCATTATCTATAACATTAATATACTTTGATGACAAAGCAATCAGTATATCTATATGTCAACGAGTCAAAGACAAAAGAATGAAAACTAAAAAGACAACAATAATTATTATCATTTACAATCTATCTACACAAAAGCAGGTTTATGTCAAAATGTTTTGTTCTCTTAATTGACTATACAGATATCATCGAAATATGAAGTGTATAAATCGTATGTCAGGAAGGAAATGATGTGGATTGATGCATTTTTAATCTGTTTAGAAAAAGATCGAAACGAAAACCAAAACGCATATAAAAAATTACCCATTTGATCTATTATGATGAAATTAATTAAAAAACTGATGTTTTATGATTAAATCGATAAATGCCAAATAGGTATGGACGTATATTATATGAAAACATTTATACAGACTTGAATCATATCAAGCGTGATTTGTTACAATCAAACTTTTTTTTCGAACTCAGCGGGAAAAGAAAGACAATTGTCAAAATAAATCTTTCTAGAGGAGAAAAAGAAAAAAAAAAAGAAGAAATATGACGGGAAAGTCAGAAATAGCGCAATTTTTGTATAACAAAAAAAAAACGAAGAGAAGAGGAGATAAAATCATGAAATAGAAGAGAAACAAAGAAGTAACATCATGACAGGAAATTATAATCATCATTATTCTATTTCAAGAACAAAGGTCACATACATTTTTGATCAATAAAGGATTTTTTTAATTTATAATAAAAAGAAAGAAAGAACATAACAAACATTTTTATAATAAAGAGTATAGTATATATAACGAACTTCACTTCATTAGAGGAGTCTAAAAGTTTATTCAGACGAAAATGATGATAAAGATACTTTGTAAAAATCGGTGTACATGAAATAATAGAAAAAACGAAAATAAACAAAAATTCTATATCGTCAAGAAAGTTGTGTCTAAAATCTGTCAAAAGACAAAGTTTATCTTTCTACCAAGTATCTTTAGAATAAAGAAAAAATTTTAATCGGAAATGAAACAAAATTTTCAGAAAATCATATATTCGGTATAAATGAAGGCGTTTTTTCTTCTTCTTCTCAATAATAGTGTGTTTATTAGTATACCTCTTGTGGGTAAACAAGCTGATGTTACACTAGAAAAAAAACGTCTTGAAGTGTCATTTTGAGTATAAAAGAATCCATTAGATTCTTTCTTCTTTTAATATCAAAAAAAAAAAAAAAAAAAGAAAAAAGGTAAATGTCTACTACTACACGGTACAGCACTATTTATTTATTTATTTATCTCTGAACAAAATTCATCTCAAATCTGTCTATATTATACAAGATGAGAATATTAAAATGAAATGTGTTTATATCTTATACTTAAGTTCTCAATTTATTCCCCAGATGAATTCGATCAAATAAAAAAAATCAATATTTTTTTTCTATCGTATTATTTAACGATGAAACTATATGAATAAAACAGAAAAAAAAAGAAATGAATATCTGTTGAATCATAATCGACTCAATATTATTGTAAAATAAACATTTTTTTAACTTTTTTTAATCGAACTTTATATAAAACACACGTGAGAAAAATAGTCGAGTCATCATCATCATCATCATCACTATTGTTCAATTAGAGTCTAAAATCACTTTGTCATCATTTAACTAATATATACATATATATTCAGATCGTCTTCGCGTGTTTTCAACAAAAATAAACATATCTCTATGAGTGTTAATCAGACCATTAACGGTTTCTTCGTATGTTGATTTATGTCCATTTACAAGAGAAGAATTTTTATATTCTCTTAAACAGGATCTAATCAAAGATAAACATAAACGATAGAACTAGTTGAACAACATTGTCCAGATGGAGAGACCGACAAATTTCTTTAGATAGAAAAAAACTCTAGAAAAATTCGCTAACTGCGCACAATACGTTGTTTTTTTTTAAAATAAAAATATAAAGTTTCTCCTTTGACCGATTAGAAAAAAAACAAATACATTATCTATTACAAAAAAACATAACAACAACAACTACTATTTATATAACAACTATTTCTTTGATCATCGATTTTGTTTTAAATAGAAGTTGAATAAATCAGCACACATATAATCCGTAATGATACGGTCTCTAATAATTTAAAATAAAAAGGTTTATCAATATTCATCGATATTCGCATAATAGAATGAGGTTAATTGTACGATAGAACCAAAAATGACATATATATTTCTACTATGTGTATTTTTGTTTTTTTTTCTTCTTTGCTAATATAACTAAAAAAAACATTTATAACCTCTTACTATACCATGCATAAAAAAAAAGAAAAAGATGATGACAAAACTTTTGATTATTTTTTTTTTTATTCAAACGAGAAAAAAAATATGATAAGAGAAAACTAATTTAACTAGTAATGAATATGAAAGAAGAGAAATATCTATATCTCTCAATTGTGTTAAAATAATAAAGAATAAAGAATAACATGATCCATACAGTTTTTAAATTAATTCTACCTACTTGAATGTAATTTTATTCATTTATTTGAAGCCAAGATTTTCTTTATTCAAAGAAGAAGAAGAGGAAGAAGAAGAAGAAAAAATCTATTTTTACTAAAAGAAAAATGAAGATATTGAAAATCTTAGATTTTTGCTGTTGTCAGTTATCCACATAAAAATGAAAATTTAATAGAGAAAACGAGTTTTCTCCATTTTTCTTTTTATGCACTCTCACATACAACACACAAGTATCCGTCTTCTTCGATTTTGGTCGATTGATGTCAAAATGGATTTTTTCTTTTTTCAAAAAAAATAAAAATAAAAAAGAATTACTATCTCTTCTCTACACACTTAGCCAATAATGTCTATCATAATTTGATTAATCATTTATAGAACATCATCTATTCTACTTTCGCTTCTGTTCAATATCATTTATACTACGAAGAGAAAGAAAAGAAAGAGATTTTTTTTTTTTTTTCGCTTCTAGAGATTTTTTTAAGCGGATTTTAAAAAACAACAACACTCTTTTCTTGACTTTACAGCGCGATTTTCAAAAGACCAATAACAGATCTACAACAATAGCTGAAGGCATGTAATATTTGAGAAAATTTTATAAAAAACTTTATGAAAGTCACTAAACAAATTCTATTCTATCCGATTACAAAAGGAGAATTCTATATGATTAGATGACAAAATAAAATATAAACAGACAAAATATTAAACATTTCTTTAAGCAATTATCAAATCATCATTCAACAAAAGATTCATTAATTTTATTTAAAAAGACTATATTTATAAATAAAAGTGAATTAGACATAGGCAGTATCATCTCATTCTGTCTTTCGAGACACTCAAATAAGTGAACTTCTTTTCTTTTCTTAATCGGTAATAAGAGGTAATACAAGACAATTGGTGCTTTGAATTTTACTTTTTCGAATTGTAACATATGATTTTCTATTTCTTTATTTAAATCTAATGATTAATAATACTGCGTACGTTTTACTCACAAATATCAAAGGGATGATTAATCCTTTCTGATTAACTTCCATTGGAGTTAAAAAAGAGAAAAAGTGAGCAAGGGAGAAATAGCTGATTTTTGGATTTTCATCGATTTTCACTAAATGAAAAGTCATCGGAAATGACTGGACCTTGGAAATCAAAAAGAATCACTGAAAATCAATTGATTTTCGGCTGATTTTGGGCTTATTTCAATCAGCTGTTCCCCCCCTTGATAGGGACACACTTCGAAAAGCATCGCATCTTTTTTTCAAGCTAATGAGCTGTTTAGTGTAATGAACCAAAACTTTCTACTCTTGAACTATTTTTTTTCCACTGTTTTATCATACAAAGGCTTTTCTGTTAGGTTTTAGATCAACAAAAAAACAAAAAAATAACGATCAAAATACAAAAAACGAACAAAATATAAAAAATAACGATCGAAAATGATGACAGTTTGTTATGTCAAATCTGTGATAAAAAAGTTAACAATTACTTTCCAATCAATGCAAGAATATATATATATTTGATAGTCAAAGGTCACAGCAAACTCAGAGAAGCTTTCTGCATTAAAATTAAGTCAGATCTGTCACAGAAGCTTGCAAATTCATTACAGAATCTAGATAAAATTTGTAACAGCCAATTCTCCAAAATTTGTATAAAATTTACACGGATTATTGCACAATTTACAAAATTTCTGCAGACATTTTTATATTTACACAATATTTCTGTAAATATATATATATATATTAGCAAACGATATTGCTGAGGCAGCAGCAGAGTGTGTGCGACAGATAGAACAAACTTATAAGATACAATCGTGCAATAAATTAACACTTTCACTAAGCTTTTAAATTCTTTCAAGGTACTATGTTCAGATCTCGATACCGTCAAGTCATGTAATAAAATCAGACTAGTCTTCTGGATAGAGCTGCAGTTAATAACTAGTAACAAGATAAGATACCATGCCAGAAGCTTGTCAACTGTTGTAACGATATCGGACTATTGAAACTGGCATTTGTCAGGAACGTACACTGATAACGGTAGTCGAAAGGCAGAGCATTCTTTTAAAATTTTTTTACGGTATTTTATTCCGATGGTAGAGTGAAATGGCCGAGCCGTCTGCGTTCTGCATGCAAATTCTTCACAGAAGTGTACAAACTACAAAAATCTTTGCAGACACGTTTTACTTGGGAAGAGATGGAAATGTCAGTTGGTTCACCTTGATTACTTACTTTTGAAGCTATTTTAATAATGGAATCAGCGATACATCGTGATAAACTCAAAAAAATTCAAAATATCGTAATAAAAACATGTCTTGTAATATTTGAGACAAATTTCCATTTATTTATTTGCTTGGGTATTTATTGCTTAAACTCTGACGTGTCTCCATCGCGATAAAATCCGACAAAAATAATATTGTTACATATTGCAATAAGAATATTATTGTGGTAAATGTTATTATCGCGACACATTCCACTATGGTTTTTTACGGTATGTAGGGACATAGCAAATAATTACTTTTCTCTCTTAACATATATTATTATGTGCCTTTCTGTTACAGTGGAGTGTGCAAATTCATCCGAAATTCAGTTTTCTTATCTTCCATGCTTCACTCTGCTTCACTTATTTAAATTTTCATCGTGAATCGTGATGTTTCACCAAACGTACATACCTCGATAAACCTATTCATTATTCTCACGGCAAGCATAAGAGCTCTACAATACATGATAAATCATCCACATATCGTGACTGAATGTCTACCATATGAATTCTGTTTGACTGTAAGTGTTTTGGACTATTTTGTGGTCTTTCCTACTAGTGGCGTGACCAGGATTTTTGCACAGGGGAGCTCAGCTTCAAAAAATTCAAAAACGTATCGGAGGTAGTGTAGTTTTTTCTGGAACAGTTCAACTGTTACGCGATCTCTTTTTTCAGTTTTTTTCATAAAGCTAAGAAAAGCTTTAGGGGGAGGTGAGCTCCCCCCGTGGTTACGCTACTATTTCCTACTCCTTTTATATACCGAATACTTAAAGGGAACTTTAATATCCATCACAGAATACAACTTGTTCTAACCTACAGAAAACTCGAGCAAAGTGTTTAGTTATCGAAATATTTAGAGTCAACGTTGTGGGGATAAGTAATGGCGGATTGATAAAAGAGAAATTTAAGCACACTCCTGTAGTACCGTGCGCTTGCTTTCCGTTAAAATTTAACGTAGAATTTTTTTCTCTTCTTATATCTTGGAAACGTAATGAAAATAGTAAGACAAAAATGTCAAGAATCAATCCAGATGGGTACCAGATCCATTAAACTTCACATAGAGCTTTGAGTCTTTAAAGCCGTCTGAGAAATAGCCCCATGTTATTAATAATGTGAAATAATGTTTGACACCTTTCAAATTTTAAGAATTAATATAAAAATAAAAGTGCAGAATTTGTTAAAGTGATCGCGAGCGAACTTGAAAAATGCGAACCCAAAAAAATCATAAGAGTTACGTCTTGCTCTTTTTACATACGGTTCAAGGTAGTATAAAATCAGCTTTATATATACTCCACTATCAAAATGACAAAAAGAAATAACAGAAGTAGTATGAGATGCGGATTTTGAAAGCATGCCCAAATCAAACACTTGTTCTCGAGCAGTGCTCACAACTACGGATACTTTCTCCATCTCTGCCTTGAGAGAATAATCTAAAAGGTAATGAAGTTTAGAACATCGAAACCTTTAATATTCACCCACCTGTTTTTCTTCCCAGCGACTGCTTGCGTATGTTTGAGTAGAATGAATGACACAGCTCCAGAAAAAGAGAGCATATAGACATGTAAGACAACAAGCAAACTATGAACAATAACATCAGCTTTTTTCTCCTTTAAAAGTTGATAATTTAAAAGTAAAATGCTCCATTACGAAAGAATTTAATTAAACAATGGAAGACTGCAACGCAAATGAAAGAGAAACAGCAAAGCAACAAAATAAATAGCACTTCCTAGTGAATGTACTTAAGCCAAGTACTTGGATTAAGTAATGAGGGCAGTACTTGTTGACTTTTCTAAGTAAATTTACTTGTCAAGTACTTGACAAGTAAAATGTAAGTACTTGGCTGACACAATGCAAGTAAATCTACTTGAGAAAGTTCATTCAAATACTTGTTCTATTTATTTTTATTTTGTATTTTATACACATTCTGGATCTATACTCTACTTTTGTAGAGCAAATATATCTGTTCCACTTAGTAGAAATATATAAGTTTATTTTATAAGTGTATAACGATTGATATGGTGGTGTTTATATACAAATGGTCAATACAAAAGAAAAGAGTCACCGACTTGTCCAAGTACTTGGCTGAAGCAAATCAAGTAATGACACTTGACAAATTCTTGCTCAAGTACTTGCTACTTTACTTTGCTACTTAACTTGTCACATAGTTTCCAAGTACTCATCAAGTAATCAAGTACTTGTACCGAGTACACTCAATAGGCCAGCTTTTTACTGCATACTATGGATGTTTTCCACTGATCTATAAGTACCTTTCTCAATAGCTGATTGCTCGACAACAAACCAGCGGCCTAACAAAGAATTACACTTGGTATGTTTTATCGTAATAATCATCGTACTTTGTTTTTTTCCAAACGAAAATTTCTATGAACAGCGTAGCTTAGTCGGCTAGTGGGGAGATAACGTACTTCAAAGATACGGAGTTCGAATCTCGATACGGCGGTAGTCTTGGACAAGCTATCTAATGCACATTGTCTCGGTCCCTTTGGGCACGGATGCAATGGGGTAACCCGACTTCAGGGATCAAAAATGAGAACTAAAGTTTAAAAATAAATTTCTGTCAAATGGTATTTACCATCAGAAAATACGTGTTGAACAACGGTTAATAATTTATATATATTGAAAATAAATGAAGTGAAACAACTAATTACTTGAAGACGCCATTTGTTCACATTCTAAGTGACCAAAATAGAGTAATAATTATGTATAACGACTATGATCGAGTGAATACAGCTATTCTTGATAGATATCAATTATTTCACGTTGAAAAATTAATAATAAATAAAAATTAAACAACAAAACGAGATCACAAAATATTTAAAGCGATAACAAATTTGATTTCTGTCTCAAGTACTTTCTATACGTCTAACCCGAGTCGAACTAATCTGAGTCTGCTTTCAAAAGAACAAAATGAATGTTAATCGGTTCATATTATGGTGGAACAAAACGTGAAAATACGACTGATTCCTAGATAACGCTCTTATCATGGAAACATTACACTTTTCCTGACTTTTTCCAACGAAATGAATTACAGATAAGTTTCAAACATAACTTCTAGCTGAAGTTATTAAGGAAACTGAGTCACATTTGTGCTTTATTAAGCTGCCCGGTTTTCGGTCGCTAGAAAATTATTCTTTGCCTTTCTGAACACAATAGAACTAAAGCTGAAAATGAATTAAATACTTCCGTGTGCAATTCTCGAGATTATTAAAACGTGGAAAACAATGAATGAATAAATAAATAATAAATGATCTGAGCAACAACAAAAGTACTGCAGTTATGGCGGAACGTATGAACAAATCATATTCCAAGAAATCATTAGGGTAACTATGATCGAGGCTCTACGACGATTACAATGGCAGAACTTTGACAAATAAAAAGAGCAGAAGCTTGAGAAGTATAAATGACAAGATAAAAGCCTAAAAACTTGAAATTGTTCAGTTTACACAAAATGAAAAAAAAAAGTCCCTTCGAACTTCGGATGAAACTAGTAGTCTATTATTAGTTGTACATAGAGAATGACTTCATGTCGTTCTTCGTTCTACATCAGGATTGCCACCAGTGTTTCTAATGATTAGTGGTCCCCGTGAGAGCAAAGTGGTCTTCCACTTTGTAAAAATGAAATCCACTCTGTTTTCCACTTTGAAAGTAAAAAAAACCACGTTGCGAACCACTTTGCTTTCTAAAATTTCCACTTTGTTTTCTTCTCTAGTTTTGCCATCATGATTGATCTTATTAATTACCACGTTTGTGTACGCTCTGCTGAAAATTCTCATTAGAAACACTGGAAAGGTCTATGTTTTAGAACCCAAGCAGAAAACAGTTTTATAAATGCTGCTTGCTGATACTTTATTCGAGACCACTTTGCAGTTTAGCACAAAGTGGTTAGTGCCACTTTAGGCTTCAGAGCAAAGTGGTTCAATCCATTTTGATTACAATTCTCATTGGAAACACTGATTGCCACATTTTATAATCCAAAAAGCGGAAAATCTTTTAACGAAAACGTAGTTCCTCTTTCTAACACGTTTGTAAGGATATACTGTAAAACGTTTCTCACATCCTCAGTGCATTCCTAATAAAGTAATGAAAAAAAGAGAGACACAACAAAGACAAAAAAATTTAAGGGTACCCCTCTTTTTTGAAAAAATTTCGGATTTTGAGCTAAGCATAGCCTAATGTGGAGAAAAGTGTGGGCTACAAAATGAGACCACTCCTGGCTTCACGACCTTTCTTCAAAAAGTTTTGCATTTTAAGTTTTTCCTTCAAAGCCAAAAAAAGCTCAATTTTTTAGATTCATAAACTTTTCTCTCCTTTTCTGAAAAAAGTAGCCTATGCACAAAATGCGTTTTTTCTCGAAAACTATTTTTTTGCTACTGGGCTTCATTGGACCACATTAAGACCCCCTTAACTCGGTAAAGAACGATCTAAAATAAAATTTCAAAATTATACCTCTGCGCTATGACCTTGTACCTGTGATAAAATTTTTAACTCGATCAGTCGTAATGTGGTCCAATGAGAAACCAAATTTTCTGGAAAACTGATGAACGGCAATAGTTATAAACTTGAAAAAAAAACGAAAAAGTGCTCCATTGAGTTTCCAATCAGTCCTGAAAATATGAAGCCTTAGTGAGTTTTAGTTTTTATTTCACAGCATTTCTACGGAAAACCCAAAATGAGGGTGGATACTCTTAACATATTGCTTTTTAAATGCATAGGATAAATCAAGTGAAGAAAAGTGGAAAATGTGGTATCCTGTTCCACACTGTCAACAACCGAGATAAGAAAATAAACTTTAGTTATCCATTTTGTGAAATTTTGTATGGGGTGCTAAGTCATCAAACACGAACTTCAGATAAGTTGACCAAATTGTTGTCAAACAAACGGGTTTAGCATCTATCTCATCCTCTTCTCAGAAACACAGTTTTTAAATTTTACCCTTTTGTACTAGATGGCTCATTTACAGACAACATTTTTAACCCATGCACAACGTGTTTGTCGATTGTACAAAGGAGCGATAAAGTTGATGCGTCTTAAACATTGGCCAAATAGGTGAGTATATTAATAGCATTCATTTTTTTTGGAAAAAACTAAAATCTTTGTTTAAGTTTTATTTTAGAATTGACTATCGTTATGACTGCGTCATTATTCGAGCAAGATTTGATGCCAACAAAAATATTCAAGATATGATGAAAGCAAAACGTTTACTCATAGCCGGTGAAGAAGAATTTCAATATGAGATGTCATGGTTTCCTGAACCTTGGAATTGTATATTTTATTCAAATTACATTAATCAATGATTGTTATTATTCTCTTTCTTTCCTAGTTGCTGAGTCTCCCGGTGGGATTGCAGAAGGGCGAAATCCACCACCACCTGATATGGTAGGTATACATTGTTCACTTTTATAAGAAAAATCAGTTAGTAAGCAATGCACTTTTCCTCATTAAAATCGAAAACATGCTAGTTTGGATCATATACACATAACAATTGTATAGAGTTAGTTGAATTGAACAATTAAAGTGAAACATTTAACTGTCTTTTTCCTAGAGCTGAGTGTAAAACAAGCACGTTTCTTTTATATATCAAAACTTTTTTACATGATAATTGTACGTATTTTAAACGACAGTAGTAAAGTAAATGTTTTTCTTTTAGGCTTTAGATGCTTGGCATCCATTAGAAAAAGCACAATATCCACATTATTTCGCCAAACGAATGAAAAGAAAAAAAGCATATATGGAATGGTATTTAAAAAAATATGGTGTACCCGAGCCACCAATGTTGTAAGAAAATGTAGTAAAAGAAATCATAACTTTGTTTGATTGTAAAACCTATGTTAGAATCTGAATCAGATGATTGTGTGTTCCTCTGGTTATCTTTTCTTTTTATAATTTATTTCTTTGTAATATTCCGTTCACATACACATCTCATTCTAATTTAATTTCTTCCAACTGATTGATGTTTTATTCTAGAAAACTTTTGATTAGTAACCAGATATACAAAGAAAGTAAATTAGGACAAGATGTGCATGTGCACGCGGCTTGACTTTCTTTTTAATTTTGTCTACACTTTTTTCTTGTAGCGATTTAGTAAATAAATTTATGGAGAAAAATTTAATTAACAGTTTTGAACCTCTTTTCTCAATAGCAATAAAATGTAGTCAGAATGAACATCTAACAGATGACAGAAGTGAGATTTGTTTAGGGATATAACAGGGACTACAATCTATTGTCGCTGAAATGTTCGTGATCAGTTCTCTCGTTTCATTATACTCTTGAAGGTGATACAGTACCATCTTGTTTCTAATTATAAATATACAGGTAATGTTAGATCATCGCAGAACGAATCAATGGCGCTACTATCAATGTATTTTGCGCACAAATCATAGATCAATTACTGTACCTGGTAGTTATGAGGATCACTTCAGGATGGTAAAAATCTTCTACTCATTGATCTGCATTCTAGACAGATGAAATATGATCACTCCTCAGTGTAGTGAGGAAATGGTGAAACCTGATTGGTCACATACGTCAGCACATATGCGGAAAGGCTGGACTTTGTCGATTTGATAAGTTGAAGCAAATGAGACGAAATATTCTCGAAGCCATCCGTACTGCACAGTTTCCTGTTGTTCTTCTTTTAGAAGAAAAATTCTAATGTATTTATTACATAAAAAATTCCTACTACCACACCGCAAATAATCGGCTGATCGTTGTATAGCCCTTTGACTTTATTCCCTACTTTTTTCAGGATTCTGGCATATACAATTAAAAACTTAAACTTAGACTGACATGTGCAATCTCGTAAAGACAAGCTGGATGATTGTTTAGCTAGGATTAAGTGTTCTTGGAACATTTAAAATAGCCAGTTGTTCAACCGTATTGTTATGCGAAAACGTTAATATTTAGATTGAACGGTTTAATTTGTCTGAGTGACGTTTCGGTTCTTTTCCTCATTATACACTGAATATTAAAAACCAGCTCAGATGCTTCGATACTGCCACTTCAGTCGATCTTTTTGCCATTACATAGTTCTTGTTTTTGCCAATTTTAGAATGTTTTGACGCTTGATCGATTACTGCTTTTTTAGTTTATTTGTAATAAAATTTTGAATGATTAACGGTGATACGTCGTTAACCATCGAGAATTGTACAAACCATGGAACTGAGTATACAAGAAATACTTGTTTTTACTCGTCATCATTGACTTTTCATCGAAAAAGTGATGAGCTGACGAAATTAACAAACCTTAACAATAATCATAATGATCAGCATCATCAGAGAGATGAAAATCACGATGTTAATGAACAATCAAGCGATATTGATGAAATTGAAGATCTTACATTTTTATCTTCATCGAAAAGTATTATGACAATATCATCGACGGATAACAATTTGGAAAAATCAGCATCCAACGAAAATGATCAAGTTGAATATGATAATTTAGAAGAGAAGAAAAAAGAACATATGAATGAAACAATTGATCTTCTATCAGAAGAATCTCATAATGAAGATATAGAGGTGGGTATTCTTTTTTTTATACAGAACCTTTCCTGCTTTAAAGACTACATAAATTGTCGGTTTTGGGGATGAAATTCAGTACACCAACGTTGTAATTACGACTAAAAAGGCCTTTAGTAAATCAACATAAATAAGTTTGAAAAAAAACTTACATATTTATAGAAAAAAGAGAAAGATTGGTTTACGTACTAATCTTAGAATTCAAATTCTGATTTGAGTTCAAATAATATTTTTTGATTAATAATAAAAATATTTTTGTTTAGATGAATGACGATGCTACTAAAAAAACTTATTCATCATTTCTTATCGATGATTTGGCTTCAACACCGTCTTTATGTTCAGATGAAGAAGACGAAAGAAGACAGTTAACAGATGATATTAATGACGAGATAGTAATCGAAATCTTATTGAACGAAATAATAAGTAAAATTGAATTAATCGAAGACAATGTACATAATCGACAAGAATTATCTACTGAAATTAAATTATTATTGAACAGTATAATTGAACAAATCGACTCTACGGGAAGAAAAATAAATAATAAGCGTTTATTAGAAGAAAATTCTGAGGATGATATTCTAGTAGATGTTTCTAAAAATTCGAAAAGAGTTCGATTTGAATCTGTGCTGATTGATGATGATGACGGTAATTCATTACCGTCAACAGAAACGTCCATAGAAGAAATTCATTTAGATAACGAGTCAACGTTGTTTATATCAGAATTGTTTGAGTCAAATAGATCCAAAAAACGTTATACACCGTATAATCGATTTTTATATCATCTTGGATTGGATTTATGTTTAGAACGTGTTTTAAATGATAAAAACGATAAAATGTAAGTCACACTACATGCTCTGATACTGGAATTGACTAAAAATGACTATTTTTTAGAAATACACACGCTCCTTTACCTCATCTCAATACTCAACAAATGGAAATGTTAACGATATACAATAAAGCATTAAATCCAGAACGTTTGCATTCATGTAAATATTGTCAATTCAATACGGATTCTTATCATGTTATGGAAAATCATTATCGTACACCTCATTCAATTCTAAATCGTAACAATACAACATCATTTAAAAAATATCAATGTACCTATTGTACATTTAAAACATTTCGTTTATCACAATTGAAACAACATTTCGAAAATCGTCATGGTCGTCATATTTTACTTGAATTACAGTTAAGTCAATATACGTGTTCATTTTGTCCATATGAAACAGATAATCAAGATCGAATGAAAAAACATAAAACCTATTGTGAACAAAAATTTGTGAATAGTAACATGCTAAATGAAAATTTGGCTCTAACAATTGAACAAAACGGATATGTAAACGAAAAAAAACGGTAATAATTTTATTCTATAAGAAATATTCATCGTATGTGCACTACGTTTATTCATTTTAGATCTGGTCAAAAAATTGTTTATACCGCAGTTGAAAAAAGTAAAGCAGTTCGTTTTTTAGCTGTCTATGACCATTTTTTGTTACAAAACTGTTGTCTTTTTGTTTTGTTTTAGATAATTCAGGAACTGTTCGAGTACGACTGGTAAGATTTGCCATTTGGCAACAGCGGCAAGTTATTTTCTCCTTTATTTCAGGACTTACCATCCAGTTCGTCAGATTCGTCTTTTCCATTTGTGGCTTACAATGTTATGGAAAAACCAACTAATAAACAAAAACAATCATTTAACTGTAATAAGAAATTTCAACATGGTTCTAGAAAAAATGAAAAGAAATCCAACAATCGATTAAAAAACAAGAACGATGTTATTGAAACGGTTATTTTGGAAGACAGCAGCGAGAGTGATGACAATTATAATGATAGTAATTATGAACAAGATCAAGAAGCGAATGGTTTAGAAACAGAAGAAAGTAATAAAAAAAAAGATGTCGGCTTTGAACCATCAAGAAATCAGAAGAACAAAAAAACGACATTATATAAACCATCGGTACAACCAACTACAATTATTTCACCACCTTCTCAAACCCCAAGGACTTACCCAATGATTCTACCACGAATAGCGAACAATGTTCTCCTACCGGCCAACGTTATCACACTCAACACAGATGAACCAATACAAATATTGGATGGTGGTGATGGTGCTATTGATGATTTATATCAGGTATAAAAATAATGTTTCTAAATTCCGTATGCGACTATTAATATTGTTTGTTTGTTGTTTTTGTTTAGTCATGTATTGTGTGTCGTCGAATGATATTGAAATCGACTTATTCTCGACATTTACGTCTGAATCATAATGTTCAATCAGTATATGGACTTCCATTAGAGTCTGTTATGAAAACGCCAGAAATACTGCCACCAAATTCCGCTCAGTTAACATCACCTAAGCCAGTTCTTGTTCTGTCGACACCAGAATTACCTTCGTCCAGTTTATCTCCAGCTTCTCATACACCAGGAGCTACAAAACCATCATCTAATATCATTAATAATAGTAACAAAAAAAATCCATTTCTTACATCTTCACCTATTATGCTAACAAAACCATCCACATCAGTTTCAAATGAATCATCAAATATATGTCCATGGTGTAATAAAGCGTATAATCAATTTGTAGCATTAATTGGACATTTGATGCGTTTTCATCGATTATCTATCGATTCAGCAAAAGATGTTATTGCCCAATCAACGAAATCGGGTTTATCAACAGAGAAAAACGTAGTGAGTAGTTATAATATGTCAAAAGAAGACCAGCGAAAAGTTCAGTTTGACAAAGAAGTTAAACGTATCCAAACTGAGTTTATTGATGAGTTTTATTGGAAATCAGTGGCACCAAAATGCTTTATATATGAATTCAAAGAACGTAAGTTAATCAAACGATTTTAGATAAATTGTTTTGATTCATATTCACTTTTTATTTTCTAGTATCATGCTTCTATTGCAACGAAAACGTCAGTAATTTAGAACACCATTTAGCATTTTCACACAAAATTCAAATGACAACACTTCTAACGAATGATCAATGCTGTTTATGTGGTTTACGTTGCGCTGATACGAATCTAACATTATTAGAACATCAACTACGGGTACATGAAGGAGCTACATATTCAGCAGAATTAAAAAAATTTATTCGATTTCAACCACCACCAAATAAAACAATTCATTCAATAGCCCAAATTAAATCAGTACGAGCGTTACCAAATGTTAGTTCAAAGTCTCCAATAACATTAAAATCTCCGTCATTTCCAACATCAACAATGTTAATTAACAATCGAACAGGTACACCGCAAAAGAATTCGTCTGAAATAATCGACGTGCAAAATAATGAACAACGACAACGATTAGCTCAGACACCTAAACCATTATCAACCAGTACAGAAAAGGTATTACCAGTGATTCTAATATTATACTTACGAAAACAGCTTTTACTGATAATGATAAACATGTTCGAGAAATAAAGTATTAATAGTTCTGAATTGTCATAAAAAGACAATTTTATATTTCCTACTATTCGTTTACACAAAGAAACTACAGCTAAGACCATGTCGTCCGCAATTGAGGAGCGTAATCATCTGTTTATCAGAGCATTTGAGGGAAACAAATGTGTAGACATTCGAATATTGATGATGAGTAACCAATGACGGCGACGTCTTGTATTTTTGTGTCAATCTGGGACTGTTGCCTCTGTGATCAAGTGTTACATTATTAAAATAACATAAAACTGCTTTGCATCTTTTTCAGAAATTTGGTTGTCGTAAGTGTAATACAGGTTGTTTATTTACATTTGACGAAATGGTGAATCATTTGAAGATACAACATGTTTTAGAAGTGAAATTACTTCGTTCCTGTCTCATATGTCAGCGTACATTTCCGAAAGGTGTTGAATATAATATGCATGTTTTGGAGCATGTTAAACAACAAAATCTCATGTTAAAAATAAAACGAACTGAAACATTATAGGTTTAATTTGATTTATTTTCTCCATTATCTGAGTTGATTAAAACATAGAAATGGTAGTTGCTTTGTTTTGTTGCTAAATTTCATTTTTGTTGAAAATAAGTAAAAAAACAGTTAAGATGTTGTCTTTTTTATCTGTATTATACGCTGAGTTTTTTTTGAACATGTGTTTGTGTGCACATGTGACTGCGTGTGTATGTAATTTAGTTTTCTCTCTTCTTTTTAAAAATAAAAAACGTAGTTATCGACATTAGAACGATGAAAAACTTGTTTTATTTGTAATATATATAATTATTTCTTTTTTTGTAACAAATAAAGAAAAGAAGAAATGACTTGAAGCCTAAAAATAAATAACGAGTGTGACGGATATTATAAGACATTAGCTGAGAATCCCACTTGATAGAGTGAAGAAGACGAAATCAAATAAAATCACAGCTAGTTTGGTGTTCAGCACAGAGAAGACTAATCTAAATAATCATATACAGTGTAAAATTAGCCTAGTTTAAATGCTACATCTTCACGATATTTTTCTGTAACACGATTAACCATCCACGTTAAGTTATCTAATGTATCAGTTAAACCATAATAATGGAATTTTAATTCATCTTTAATTGCTTCAAATGATGATATATTTGCTGTTGTATGATTATTATCACCCTCAGACGATAAATCTGATGTTGTCGAGGATGCTGATGAATAATTAGTTGAATTTCCAGTTTCACTTTCAATTATTAAGGATGGTGTGGCATAATTATCGCTGTGGTTGTTTATATGATTATATTCATAATTATCAGAAAATGGCCTACTACATTGTAATTGATTACGAATATCTTGAGCAAATTTAAATACTTCATGCCAATTATTTGGTTGAATACCACTATCAAACATGTTCTCTATTCAAAACGAAAGATAAAACATTGATAAGAAAAAAGTTCAAGTGATATGTTCACTGATAAGAAAAGACTACAGTGTGTTTCTTTTTGTCGGTGATCAAGTAACTGACTAAAGTAATGAAGATGGAAAACTTCTGTATGTCATTAAAGAATCATTATTTTATGCGCTCAAGAGTCTTTTGCATCCTTTTTTTTTCAATTAAAGTGATTAGTCAGTCACTCTGTCATTCTTTTTCAAATCATTTCATATTTCTTCTGCCTACCTTCGACTGTTGTATCTTTTAATTTTGAGGGTAACATAACTTCGTCTTCCATAATTTTTGTTGCTTCAAAAAATTTACTAATTGCACTAGCCACTATTGGTACACCTCTGGTTGATGTATGATGTATCAGAAATTCATTTGACGTATTTGAATTTTGTATCGAATGTGGATAATAATTATTTCGATTTGCTAGTGAAGTTTGTCGTGATAATTTTGTTGATGATGTATATCTTTTAGGCATTAGATTCAAATTTCCTGCACTATTTGTCGGCGTTAACGTTGACGTAGTATATTGATCACGTGTGTAACCATTTTGTGTCATTGTGGCCACGTTATCTGGTTGATTTTCTAGTTTCATATTTTATACTGTCTGGAAATTTTGGTTTTATTGTAAATGAATGTCAAAATATTTATAAATCGATAACTTTTTCGCTCTATTGTTCCGATTAGAAACTATGAATATATGTACGTAGATATATATATATCTGTATATCTATAATAGACGTGAAACTATGAAGGTTTTAGAGGAATAATACCGTGTTTTTCTCTGTTTTTTTCCTCTCCTGTGCTCATGCACTTATTATTAGAGAAATAGAAAAAATCTACCACTCACCTCCCCCCCCTTTCTTTTTTTTCGTTTTCCTCTTAACAATATGCACATGCGTCCAAAGAGTGTTGTTTGACGTGGTATCAAAAATGATTTTAATCATAATAATGAATGACAAACATTTTGTACAATATCACTAACCCTGGTTAGGTCACTGAGGTTTTTATTTGGTTATTCTATTTTTGTTTTTTTTATGTCTGTACATTGGTCAGGAAACGAACAACTGTAATTGTAGATGTCACTATTTGAAATTAGTTTATCGGTAGAGTAGCTGTTGAATAATTATTTTTCACGGTTAAACACACAGTTATCTGTAAAATTCATTTTTTATCTAGATATATCTATTAATATGAGAGTCAGCATATTATATTTATCGTCTTTCACGTTGCGCACATGCAAAATAACACGTTTTTAGATTTCTCTTTACTGCACCACACCTCCTTATTTTTCTTTGATTTACACAACATGACATCACTGTATAGCAACAAGTGGAAAATAAAGGATTTAATTAGCATGTTAACTAGTAGCGACGGATTCAGGATTTTTCTGAAGTACATGCGATGGGTAAGGAAAGTATAAGGTACAAGTGATCACCATAGAAAAGCAATTTTTTGAGGTAGTTCTTCTGGGCAAAAATCATTCTGTTGTTCTAAAGGTACGAGGGGTCACTCGTACTGCTCGCTAGCGGAATCCGCCAACGATGTTAACATAATTAACTGTCAAGAGGATAGATAGATTTCATGCTGGGTATTCAAAAACACAGAGAAACCATCGTTAGTAAATAACAGCAATGATGAAATATTTTTCCCATTTTATCAGTATGTATTTTTTTCGTTAAGGAAATTATTTATCGTAGAGTTGGTGGGCAGCTAAATTTTCGTTTTGATAGATGATTACTATGAAGTATTTTCACACGTCAACTCATTGCTTTGGTCATTTAAAGAAAATTGCCACCAGATATTTTCTTTTCTTTTAAATATTTCAAAGTTATCCATGCAAGGCTTCAAATCGAATAATCTAGCGTAGGATCCTGTCAACTCGTATATGAAATCTAAAAATTTCTACGTCGGACAATCCAGAATAGTGTAAGAATTCTATGGGAAGATATTTTACGATACTTCTAGGATTTTTGACTTGGGAAAGAACACTAATCAAAAACATTTTTCTATTTTCTTTATCTTGCTTAAGAGCAAAAGTTTCATGACCTTTCAATGTTTTGTTTCCTTTTCTATGTTTACTCTTATCATCCCAATAATATACGTAGCCTATACCGTTAAACACGCTGTTTTTTCCACCATAGTGAATATATCAAACGAGTGATCATTATTTTATCACACCAGTATCATTCGATGATTTTTTTTCACTAAAAATTGTAGAAAATAATAATTTTTATGCACTTTTCATGTAGCATGTGGAAGAATAAAAAAAGAGTATACATTTCAAAAGCTTCAGGTTTATTAAGTACCTTAGCAAGCAACTTTTGCATTTCTTTCATCGATGTTAGGATCTAATAAATAATAATATTAAATATATTTGAGATTTGTAACCTGAAACAATACCGTAAATTCTCAATCAGAATGAGAAAGGCTCACAACTTTTTAATTTTTCATGCTTTTTTTCCGCTATGGAATCATGATGAGATTAGTGTTGTATGTCTTTCTTTCTATATGGATGTATTTTCCCATACAGTAAATATAAACACTTCAAAGAGTTTTATAGCAATCGAACTCTTAATACTGTAGGTGGAAGAAGAGCATCGGCGTAAGATGTATATATAGAAGAATATACAAAATATTGCAAGAAAAAGTGTTTTTGACGCAGTAAAAAACTAGAAACAAATAACTATACTTGTAGGAGCATTGAAAACAGAACAAACTGACGTCTTTGTACAACAAAAATAATTATAGTTTTTTTTGAAAGTAAATTTACATTATGAGTGCTCTTTGAAATTGCAAATGTTTCAGAATAAAAGAATAAATTTTTTTGTTGTTTGAGAATCATAAATGAAGAAGACAAAATCATTAGTTCAAATATTCATGACAACAAAACAGTCAAAAAATTTAATCTAATCGAATGTTTTTATGTCATTATTATTAGTTACATATGACACTAACACTGTCACTTTCGCTCGTAGAAGAGAACAAAAGAATAAAACGGAAGCTTTGTACACCTCTTCCTTTTAAAGAAAATAAAAAAGCATAAAACAATGATCAAAAAAAATTTTTTTTTAAGAAAAAAAGTAAGATTAATAAGAAAATATGAAATCTAAAAAAACAAATGATAGCCCTAATTGAGTAGAATGACGTAAACGGAGACACTTTTGGAAACTTTGTCGTATTTCTCAAGTCGTTTTTGGTGGAAAAACTTTGGATCGAACAATTTTCTACATGCTGATGTAGAAATCTGGTGAAAATCTCTGATTTTGAACTAGACGAAAAAAGCAAAGACGATCCACTGTTCGAGTGTCTCTTTCTATAGTGTTTTATGGTAAAAAGGAGATATTTTATTTCTTGCAAATCCATGCAGTTTTAATTAACAAATCACTTAGTTGGAAGAAATCTCACTTTGTAGTCTGACTCTTCTCGCTCTTCTCTATGACTTTGAACTCATTATTATATAAACTCATTAAGTTAATTATGACATAACTAACTGTACTTGTAACTGTAATAACTTTTATGTATTGAAGTAAAAAGAGACGGTCGGTTTCAATACATGGGATTCTCAAAGACAAACCTCTCACGTCTTTCAGAATTAAATTTCTGGTATAGTCTAATTAAGGAAGTTGTTCAACAGAGACGTATCTTGAGCTTATCTGAGAACAGTAAAAGAAAACCATAAATCGTAGGAAAGGTGCATCTAATATCTAATGCACGTTAGTTTAATATATATATATATTTCTTGTTGAGCAGTAAAGTTTATTCTTAATTTCTTACCTTATCATAGATCAACTTTGAAAAATATTTTTAATAAAAAAATGGACTACTCTCTGCCCTATCGACTAATTCAAGAGTCAGTTTTCTCGGATCACATTTATCTGAGAGAAAGAGAATTTCAAAGTGTCTCATTTTACCTTAAGTTGCTCAACAGGATTGAAGATGAACAAATCTATAAAAATTTTGCTAATTGTACACGTAATTCGCTGTTATAATCTTGTCTAATAAAATTATCTGTGAAAGTTTTGAACTACTTTATGAATAATATACGCATTCTGAAATAAGCGAGAAAACCATTGATCTCTTTTATTTTTTAATTGCTTTTTGGAAGTCATAGGAGTTTAACTTCGTTTAATTTGCAGAAAAAAAGTAGAATCCGTTTTAATATGATGTATCAATGATACTATCTGTATTAAGTAGAAGAATTTGTTCCCTATTTCTTGAAGTAGACATGATTAATTAAATTTTACATTGATATGTTAAAATAAAGAGCTTTAAGAAAGCATAAATAATTTTAAAGATTTTGTTTAAACAGAGTTCACCTAATGAACCATTATGATCACGAAATTCTTTCATCTACTTTTTTGTTTCACTATAATTCAAGAGTTGATTTAAAATATGCTATTATCGTCAATGTCTAGTGTTGATATCGAAAGTTTAGCAACAGATTTCTATGGCCTAATACAATCATTTTATCATGCACCACTGTATCATATTATTTTGGAAATTTTATTATTTTTTGCTGTTATGTGGCTATTATTTTTTCGTAAACCACGTCCAATTGAAAAAAAGTTAACTGAAAAAGAAAAACAAGAATTAATTGATGAATGGCAACCGGAACCGTTAGTACCCACTGTTGATCCAAATCATCCAGCATTGAATGTTCGAATATTAGATGGCCCAGTAGGAAAATATATTACAATTGATAATGAACAAAGTTTAAATTTTGCTTCATTGAATTTTTTAAATTTTGTCGGTAATGAACGTATACAAAGTAAATCAATTCAAGCTGTACAGAAGTACGGTGTGGGATCCTGTGGTCCTCGTGGGTAAGCAAAACAAATAAAGACTTCTATAAAATATTTCATCAAATATATCCTTCTCTATTTCAGATTTTATGGAACAATTGATATTCATTTAGAATTAGAAGAGCGTTTAGCACGTTTTTTTGGTTGTGAAGAAGGCATAATTTATTCATACGGATTTTCAACTATTGCCAGTATTATACCAGCTTATTCGAAACGTAATGATGTTATATTTGTTGACGAAGGAGTTCATTATGCTATACAAAAAGGCATTGAAGCCTCTCGTAGTAATATCAAATGGTTTAAACATAATGATTTGGATGATTTAGAACGTTTATTAATTGAACAAGAAAATCTAGACAAAAAAAATATTAAAAAAGCACGTGCAACAAGACGTTTTCTCATTGTCGAAGGTTTATATATGAATTATGGTGATTTATGTCCTTTACCGCGAATGGTCGAATTAAAATATAAATATAAATATCGAATATTTATTGATGAATCTGTATCGTTTGGTACAATTGGACAAACAGGACGTGGCATTACAGAATATTATAATATTGATCGTCAACAAATTGATCTAATATCAAGTACATTAGAGTATGCTGCCGGTTCAATTGGAGGATTTGCTGGTAAGAATTTCATCTTCTAGTCGTTAATAGATTTTTATCTAGTTTTTCGAGCTTTTTTTTTATTTTAGTTGGTAGTTCATTTGTTGTTGATCATCAACGTTTATCTGCACAAGGTTATTGTTTTTCGGCATCTCTACCTCCTCTATTAGCTGCGGCGGCTATTGAAGCATTAAATATAATGGAAGAAAATTCTGACTTATTTGAAACATTAATGTATAAATCTGAACAGTTACATAATAAACTGATTGCCATAAAAGGTTATATTATACAAGGTGATTATTTATCACCTCTGAAACATATTCGATTACCTAATGAATTTAATACAACTGGACGTTTAGAATCTATTGTACATTTTGCACAAACAAAACATATAACAATAACTGTTGCACGTTATTTACAAGATGAACATGTTTTACCACAACCATCTATACGTTTGATTCTGAATGTTGATATAACTGAAGAAGAAATGGATTTTCTATGTGCTGTGTTACAAGAAGCATTGGTTGTGACAATTTGACTATAATCTAAATGATATTTATTTTTTATTTTCGAATGATAATTGTTGCGGTTTTAGTGCTTTCTTATAGGAATTTTTAGCTTTCGCTTTAACTGTGGGTATGACAAACACTAAACAACAGAGTTGTTTTCAATTGGTGTGTTTATTTCTTTTCATTCTTTTTAATAGTAGAAAAGAAATGAACGCACTACTGTTAATTAGTTCTATTGTTTTTAATACTCTATATGCACTTTGAATAAGCAGTACGTTTGCTTTCAAAAATGAAAATACCGTTTTATTTTCCACAGAAATTATTCATGTACAAAACATTCTTATTATTCATATTATTATGTTACAATCAAATAACACTTTTTACTACGTGATTATCGAACAAAATCTTTTTCCTCTTTTTGTTTTTCATGCAAAGACATTACTTTTGTTCCATTATTGTTATTTGTCCAATTAGGTCTATTACACTTTTTGTTATTGTGTTTATAAATAATTATAGGCAAGTATAGTCGGTTTGCCTTAAATGTGGATGAGATTATATACATAAGAGTATTGTCTTTATGTACGAAGTATGGAAAGTTTAGTCTTAAATTGATGAGTACAACAGCAATTTTCCCTTCGGCAGTTTTCGAATGCAAGACACAGTGTATTATGAGACATAATTGATCTCCTTACAATGATATTATAGAGTAAAATAACAACTCAAATTAAATTGTCGACATATCTCTATTGTAGATACTAGTTTTAAATGAAAGGTTTGCTTAAAGTAGGTAAATAGTAACTGAACAATATAACATTGGATGGTGTGGAGATGAATAATGAAAATAGCATGAATAGATGTTTGTGGTGGACCTAAGCGATTGTATTTCATCGACGGTTTTGAACTAGTGTTTTTAAAGAATACAAGAAAATTTGAAATTCACAACATCTCGTCTGGTTTGTGTCGTAGTGCAGAATAACTGGTGTTTGAATGTTTCTCTTGTCTAGATGATGCATGCTCAAAACGGCGTATCATGCATATATTTATTTAGTAAGGCACCGGAAATTCAAAACTTAAGCAAAATCTATTTTTTCGACTTTTATGCATGGTTCGATAGAGCACGTAGAGTTGAGTAAGAATATGTGTGTTGTAGAGTCCAAAATTTCAAAAAACTCGACATTTTCTAACTCTTAAAAAACCTTTAATTTTTAAAAATTATCGAAAATATCCACTTTAGCTTCAGTTTGTAACTTCGAAAATATTTTTTTCTTATTCTACGTCAAAAAATGAATATGTAAAAAGTATACTTTCAATGTTATTCAAGCGTGATAGGACCAAAAAAAAATTTAAGAAGAGCTCGAAAATCTTCTGCTGTTAGCGCCAAAAGCTTCAGGTCTTTACAGATTTGAAATGAAGCCAATATTTTTACGTGATTTTACTCCCCATGTTACCACGAAAAAAAGTATGCATGCATTTTACGAGTTTCGTTTTTGTTCCTAGTTGCATTGTGTAGAAAATTGCTTTCTTCATTGATGTGGATAATTTTTAGAACAGTTGTGAGCAATGTTTCCCAGAGACCTGGTTGCTACAAAATGCAACGATTTCGAGGATTTTTGCTCACTGCCTACGCTGAGAAATTGAGGTTTGACTTGGAACTTTCGGAAGACTACAGTTTCAAGGAATGTGTTGCATTAACAAAACATCACAGACACGTCAGAATGACTTTATCTTATTCAGAATTCTTTTCTCTATCGATGTGGATGATTTTTAAAACAGTTGTGAGCAAAAAAGGTTTTCCAGAGGCCTGGTTTTCAGTAAAATCCTCTGGAAATGTTCTAGAGGCTTCAGAAGTTTTCTCATTAGATTCTCCGATATTTTCTACCTATAAATCCAAATTTTCATTGAGCTTGACTCAGAACGAACCAGTTTGTTCGAGAGTGACTTGCTCGATTTTCGTCAAATTACTCAGGTTTTAGTAAAAACGCAATATCTTAGGGCGAAAAAGAATCTCGTAGTTTCAAGCCAAACCTCAGTTTCTCAGTGTAGGCAGTGAGCAAAAATCCTCGAAATAGTTGCATTTCGTAGAAACCAGGTCTCCGAAAAACCTCTGCTCACAACTGTTCTAAACCTTTTTTCGTGGTAGTATGGCGAGTAGAATTACGTAAAAATATTGGCTTCATTTCAAATCTGTAAAGACCTGAAGCTTTTGGCGCTAACAGCAGAAGATTTTCGAGCTCTTCTTAAATTTTTTTTTGGTCCTATCACACTTGAATAACATTGAAAGTATACTTTTTACATATTCATTTTTTGACGTAGAATAAGAAAAAAATATTTTCGAAGTTACAAACTGAAGCTAAAGTGGACATTTTCGATAATTTTTAAAAATTAAAGGTTTTTTAAGAGTTAGAAAATGTCGAGTTTTTTGAAATTTTGGACTCTATAACACACATATTCTTACTCAACTCTACGTGCTCTATCGAACCATGCATAAAAGTCGACAAAATAGATTTTGCTTAAGGTTTGAATTTCCGGCGCTTTAACTTATTTGTAAGTTGAATACTGGATGTGCATGACGTGCGAGTCTGATTATAAAGTATTGTTTTTTCTATATTTTTAAATTTATTAGACGGAACGATTTTGCTTAGCATTCATCCTATTAACTATTATTAAGTCTTCTATCAGTCATGAAAATAAAATTGGTACTGGACATAAAACAAATATTCAAATGACAGAGAAAAAGAAAATTTTGATTTTCGGAGGTAACGGGTTCCTTGGTGGCGAAACGGTTGTGAAACTACTTGCTTTAAAACACTTTGATTTAACGATTTTAAATCGAGGCAACTGGGAATGGGACTCAAAGAATCGGATCAGACCATTTGTGAAAACAATAAAACTTGATAGGTAGTATACTACTGAAACATCATTAACTTTTCTTTTTTATGATGCCATCTTTTCATCGTGCTGTTGTAGACATTCGTCGGATGCAGTAGAGCAACTAACAAAATTATTGAAAAATGAACAGAGCGAGCAAACGTTTGATGCTGTTATAGATTTCAGTGCGTATGATGTTGACGTAGTTGAAGATGCTTTGAAAGTACTTGAAAATCGAATTAAAATGTACATTTATATCAGCACGGACTCAGTATATGAAGTAAGCGAAACAATAATCATCTTTTCTTCAACTTATTCATTCAATCGATTTTTTTTTCTTTATTTGGCAAGGTCTGTAAACCTACAAGTTCAATAGATGGCTTATCAAATGAAACCGATAGTATTCGTCCCGATAATCCGGTAGAATATGAAAAACTTCGTCGTCGAGACAGTTATGGTCATAAAAAATTGAAGTAAATGAAACTGATCGCGTATGAATAGAGAGTATCATCAATTTTCTTTTCTTTAGAATAGAAGAGTATCTTCGTCGAATGCAAGCAAAATCAAGTAGAAAATGGTCATATGTTATTTTAAGACTACCAGATGTTCTTGGAGCAAGAGATTCTACTGATCGATGGTACGTTAAAAAAGTTGTACTATCGTATACTGCCAGGTTAAGATTTCAAATCCCTTTCACGAACATAATGTAGTTTCTATATTTGTAGGTGGTTCTATCAAATGTGGCTTCAATTTTTTCAAATTATCAATAAACCTATTGATTTGTCATCGAACATAAAAACCAGTTATGTTTATGTTAAAGATGTAGCTCGTTATATTGGATTTATACTAACTAAAACATTTGTCGATGATGATGATAAAACGTTGTCCTCAATTAATTTTGATAATCAAATACTTAATATTGCATGTAATGAAATTTTACAATTGAAACAATTATTATTAATGATTGTAGATGAATTAGGAAAACAACAAGACGAGATTCTATTCAATGAGAATGAAAATACTGAAATTAACTTTTTTCCAAGTGTAACACGTGGACCAATTGATACAAGAAAAGCTGTGACAAAATTTAACTGGAATCCAACACCCATTAAAGAAACAGTCCGTGAAATTGTACAATTTTATAATAATGCTTATAGTTTATTTCCCAATGAACGTTACGATATTGTGCGGAAAATACGAAAAACTATTTTATCCAATGATGAACTAATTTATGGAAAATTTTTATTTGAACTAAATCGTTTTTCAACAAAACTGGCTAATAAACGTAAGCACGATCAATTGTTTGTAATTGATCACGAACATCTTCAACAACAACAAAATTTTAAAAAAACACATCCTGAACTTTGATATTGTTGCTCTTTTAAATCAATGTTTTATTGTTAAAAATGTAATTTTGTCCTAGATTTTGTTTTCTTATAAATTTACAAACAAGAAGAGCGAACAGACAACAAACAAAAAACACAGTAACGTACAGAGAAAAAAAGACGGACATAGTAATAACAAGGAACACAACACGATTGTTTCATTCACATTGGCCCTACGAAAGAAGAAAACGTTAATAGACATTTATAGCAGTTTAATCTCTTGAAAAGCTGACTAATAAATAAAATGGATGAATTATAAGATGTCGTATTGTCACAAACTTACTTGGAGGCATATTTGGCGGCATTGGTACACGCGCTCCCATTCCGGGCATTCCTCGACCACCGGGTGTCATTTGTTGATATCCAGGTCCACCAACACCGCGAACGGGTCCTTGTAAACCGGGTGCTGGACCAGCATGAGTTGGAGGAATTACACCTAGAAAGATAAAAATGTTAAAAATACAATTTCCAGTACAAATTAATTGTGTTTGTATTTACCGCGGCCTGCAGCACGTCCAGCTCCAAGTGTCACCCCAGCTGTAGGAACACGTGCAATGCCAACTTCCTAAAGGAATAAAACATTTCATGGAATTAAAAAACGCATTGCCACAAGAAATCTAATTCTTACTTCTTTTGGAGGAGGACCTTCGATAGTCATTGATACTAGATGCTCTCCACGTAATAAAATTAATCCTAATGGGCGTTGTTCTTCTTTTTCAGTTTTATCAGCTTTACTTCGGACTTTTCTAAATTCTTCACAATCAGCCAGTATTAAATTCATATGTTTATCGAATGCTTTAAATGTTCCAACTAATTGTCGTCCATCTTGTAATGTACAACGCATACGATAATTGATATGTTGCAGCATTTTGCTGCTTTTGCCTTGTGTTGGCTAAAAAACAAAAAGATCAGTGCAGTTTTAGACAATAAAAAAGAAAGCTTGGAGTTCGTACCATTTTTGATTGATTCGACTGCAGAGAATCAAATCACTTTGTCAAGTTTATATCTAGAATCAAAGATTTCAAGTGTGCACACGTTTGAAAACAGAAGAACGAACCTATGATCATTTTGCAAATCACTTCGCCATACTAATTTACTTTAACATCTTATTTCACGAACAAAACTACGATGTCACGAGGGAGCAAAAGTTACTCTTACTATAATAATGAGAAGAAATATTCAAACACAACAATATAAAAACAGTCCGGATCAAATACAAAATAGTGCCGATAAACTGTTGTTGTCTACCTCCGTGGCTGTTCTTTCGACCAAATTCGGCGCTCGACTCTGAGAACCTAATGAAACAACAAACAAAAAACTCAATTAATCTTTTTTATTCGACTCTTAGTTTCCCTTATCACAACAGTCTGACTTCTCGTATCAGGATTAAACAAGCATCTAGTTTCTATTAAGGTTTTGCCGTAACCTGAACGTGTATACTTTCTTTTTTTGAGTATAGTGTACGTGTACACTCTGTTTCCTTCTGTTTCGCCAAGGTTTTTCTAAGCTGTCACATTTATCTCCTCTCTTCTTTCGAAATTTTGGACAGAGACAATGCACAAAGATTTCTTCTTTGCTTTTCAGGCTACATTTTTCCTGCGAGAAATCGAATCTCAAACAGATTTTTTAAAATTCGTACTTGATTATCTCCGATCTCTTCCCATCTTAACTGTAAAGAAAGGATCAAACAAAACTAACAATGAATGAAATGAAATGACTTGAAAAACTATAGACCAATGAAATCTCTGAATGACATTGATATTGCATACAAACCTTTGTTAGATAAAAATTGTTAATTAAGCAACTTATATTACTTGTACACACCCTTTGCAATTTTTCTACTTCAAAGATTTTCATTACTAATTTTATAATCTGACGTTTTTCCATTTACTTGTGCACTGGGCAAATTTACACTTGATATGCTTGCAGATTCAGTAATGGCTTTCACTTCTTAGATATATAATCGACTGTATTATGCAAGAAAAGCAAGAATAATTATGAGATTGTGTTACAATCGTTTATCTTCCACTAAATGGGTACGCGGAAATTCTTGAAAGATTATCTTAATCTTAGACTACATGACAAAGATTAAGATATGTTAGTACAGAACGTCACAATCAGTGTTTCTAATAGTAAAGCGCACTCACTGTACCAAAGCGTACATACGCTTCAAAGTTTGAAAATACGCTCTGTTTTACGCTTTGTTCAGAAAAGCAGAGGGTGCAGTATACGCTTTGCTATCGCTGTTTACGCTTTGTTTTCTAATAGAACTTTTTTTGTATTTAAGAGAAAATAAGAAAAACTTTTTTAACTGTGTTTAAGTGAGTAGTCTGATAGGAAAGATACTTTTTTCTTGTTATACAAGATCGGTGATGTTTCTCTCTATTTTTAATTGTTGGTGTCTGCAAAGTTGCTTGCTGGGAAAAAACTGTATAAAGAAAGTTTCTATTTTTCTCCTCTAATTCCTGATGCCTAATTGATACTCCTTTTTAGATTTGAAACGTGTACGCTTTGCGAAAAAAACAGCGGATAAATTCTGTTAGAAACACTGGTCGCCGGGACTGAGTGCAAAAAGTTCTGACGGTCAATTTTTTGTTGTTCGTTATTTTTTTATCAGATGAAAGGCACAAACAAGCCTTGAAAGAATTAAAACATACTCTATGACTGCACTGAGTATTTGTAATAAACTAGGATAGATTGCTCTGTATATTCTCTTTCATGTGATGAAAAACTAAAGAATGACAAAAAAATGATTCGCAGACGTGTTCACATTCATCTCCAGCGCATTTGGTTACTGATCCCATACTAGAGTAACCGCAGAGACGTTCTTTTCGAGACAGAAAGAGAATATTTAGTCTAATTCTTTTCACTGTTGAAAGCTTTTGAAAACCTTTTTGTTTTACGCAATGGCAGTTCTTAAACAAAAAGACTTCTGCATTCAAAGTATCGAACTTGAGCTGATTATCAATGATTACTTTATTTCAGTGAGTGATTAATTCCACTTTAGGTGCATGTCCTGAAGTGCGAAAATGTGTAAGTGTCAACCAAGTGACTGTAGAATGTCCTCAGTGAGTGCGAGAAACACTTACAGTGTGTACAAAAGTATAGGTTTTTCTACCCTTTTGCAATAGTAAATTAAATGTAACTTTTCAATTTTAGTGTCACGTTATATCCATCAAAAAGTTTATTAAAAAAGTTCTTTATCAATTGACTGATGACTATTGAACATAACTTCAGGACGATGTTAGGAACACTATTTTCAACGATGCTTCGCCTAGTCAATAAAAAACAACTTCTATTGGGGGAAATCTAACTGAGATTCAAACTAATGAAAAAACCTAAGTCAAATTCCACGTGGATATATTTGGCTCAGTTTATGAATTGAAACTGCTGCTCTTGATGGATTTCTTTTTTCAGATCGTGTGCAGATTCTCATTTGAGAAATAATTTAGCAATAATAAAAAAGAATTAAAACTCGATATGGGTCATTCATCAATATTTCGTAGCCATCCTCGAAAATATGGACCGGGTAGTCGAAAATGTCGTGTGTGTTCCAATGGTCATGGAATAATTAGAAAATATGGACTTAACATCTGCCGTCAATGTTTTCGCGAATACTCTAGCGACATTGGTTTTAAAAAATTAGATTAACAACAACTGATAAAAACGATCATTCTACCAAATGACATCATTTGTTACAACAGCAATAAAAACAAATTAAACCAATCTCAACATCCATTGTTTTATTAAAAAATTTGTTTTTGTTGTGATGTTTTTCTTGTTGTTAAAAAACATGTAGCCGCAAAATAAAACAAAAATACAGCATAGTAGTTTTCAAAAAGCGTTGTTATCAAATAACTCGATAAACATGACTAATCACACAAAATTCACATTGTATCAGCTTTCCTAACTGGTAAAAAAATGTGATTGGTTACAAGTCTGTCTTAGTAAGACAGATTCTCTTCTGAGAACTGCTTCAGTAGAAAATACATTGTATAAATACCTAAAATTGATTAGTTATCAAAAAAATCAGAGACTTCTCGTCGTCTTTCTACTTATATAGTTTAATTAAATTTCCACTCGATTTCAATCACGCGGAACTTCAAAGTTGTTGATATGAATCTGAAAAATCACATTCACAGTCTTTAATTACTTTTTTGCTTTACAAATAAAGGCAAGCGCGCTCCTAATTGATTAAATCGTTAATAGTTATTTCTCTGCCTCTCAACATATTTAGGTGATCTTCTTGGTGGTAAATGTGCTATAAATATACTGTATGTGTACATTTCATAGAAAAGCACACATATAGTACGCGTTATGTTGAACACAGTCGCTCAATATCTCCGAATATCGGATTGACAATTTATTTTTAAATCTTGTGAGAAACTTCTCTGCTCGTTGATGTACTGCTTGAGTTTTGCATGATCATCATATTTCGCCCTTATTTACATTAGACCACAAATGAATGGGTCTACATATTTGTTTGTATATGGTGATCGATTAGCTTCAAACTCGTATCGAAAGATAAGAGGAGACAAAAAGCTTAAGGTAATGGTTCACCCCATCATGGCAGTTTGATATTAATCTACTTCTGTATTTTGTTTTGCTTTTTTCCCGGGATATAAATAAATAAAGCTTAAATCAAATTAATAAACACAATTGCTGATGAGAGTGCATTTATTTCACTACAATTGTCTCATAAGAAAGAATTTGATGGCAAAAACATTTGCAGATGTGTTAGTGTAATTACCTGATAGAATTAAGCATTTCACTCATTTAAGTTGATCTATCGTCCAATATCAACGGACTTAGAAATGATTGATTACAGAACAAGTAAACAGTTGAGTAATGTCCACGAAACCGAATGACACTATCACATTATGGAAATATTCAGAATAATCACGCTCGATAGGTTCACTATTGTGATATAGTTGCTTTCAAAAGTTTTGCGCCTTTTATACAATATCGTGCTATACCAATGGACAAAAAAATCCTTTTTGTAGTATCTCAGTGTGATCCTTGTGTCGGAAAAATGTACAGTCTTCGCTTAGCTTCGTGAGTCACAGAAAATGTTGCGGTATATACATGAAAACGAGCATTTTGATTTTCTTAGAAGGCTTGGCGATTTAACTCTGCTACACTGTAATCTTGAATTAATTTCTAGTTTATAGAAAATCAACCGAAAAATCGCCGGGGATTTTCTAGTTTATAGAAATTCCTCGACGAATTTCCAGCTTTCTGGGAAATGTTGATTTTCTACTT
>CAJNOQ010000588.1:0-45846 GCA_905250885.1 Didymodactylos carnosus | reverse complement strand
TATTTTTTGAAAAGAAAAAAACGAACCTGAGATAGGGCCTAAAGTATCTGTGGTAAAAATTTGAGCTCGATCGGACCATTTTTTCGAGGGGTCGTAATGTGACTGGATGAAAACCAGAGTTTTCTTGAAAACCCATAGAAGAACACGTCACAAAATTCTGTGCAAAAATACATCGATTTTCTTTTTCGATGTTCTATCTCTGCTATAAATTTGAGCTCAATCGGACATGTACTCCGCATTTGGCAACAAGGTGAAAAAAGAGGGGGGGTACCCTTAATGTAGAGAAGCAGAACATGTACATTGTACAGTGATATCGTGCTTCGCTCTCGTCGTGTGAAAGTTATCGTTCTTTGTTCGATAAGAACAAGGAATAGTAACACCCTCATACGATGTGGACGGAGTTTGTGTTGCTTGTCGTGCCTTAACTCTGTCTTTCTCGAAGGAAACCACCTGACGAGACCCTTGAGAAAGATCGAAACCGGTCGTGGTATCTTCTTTGATTCTTTCAGAAATGAATTCTGTCTGAGTCTCTAGTAACTAAGAAGGCGGTTGTAAAATTACTAAATATAATTAAATTTAAGTTGAGTTTCATATACAGATTTATTCTTATCAAAATTTTCATACCTAAAAATTGTTTTTCATTATAAATAAAAAATTGGAAATTATAAAAGCTAACTTGAATATCAGAGTTATTAACTAATTTGAAAAGTCGAGAATGCTTGGGATGTTGAATTGAACCTTCAATTCAAAGAAAAATAATCGAATACAATATCTATTAGAGAATTAAAAACTTACCAAACGAATTATCTCCACGTTCATCAATGTAGAGTCTAATAAGATATGGCGTTAATTCAATTTTTTGAATTGTACAATAATAGTTATGATCAAACAGACTAACATTTTCTATCAAATCTTTAGGAGCTAGAGTACGAGTCCAATAAACTAGAAGTGAGAGCGATTAGAAAATCATGTCAATAAAATATTCAATCACATACCTTGCGTACAACGTTCGAACCATGTTTCACTTTCGTTTTTATCATCGGGACATCTTCGTTTTGATAGTAGTTTCCAAATTCTTTCATCGTTTGAAAATCCGAACAATTTTTTACATGTTGATGTGACAGAAAGAAAATCATTTACATCATTTTCACATGGTAAAATAACAACGTAGAATAAAATGCGTTCTAGGATTTCTGTGGGTAAATCTAATAGCTCAACAACCATTCTGTTACGTTTTTAAAGAAACGGTCGATGTATATTGTACCTGTATATATATAGAGAGAGAGAAAGAAAGATTTTATAGGTTTTATATGAAGATGAATCAGTTATTTATTCATTTTATTGCGAAAGAGTGTAATGAATATTACATATGAATGATTCTGGTGATTTTTGTACCGTTTTTAAAGAAAAAAATGACCCAAAATGAAAATGTTCAGAAAAATGTTTGAACACTGCAGGTTTATAGAGGGTACTTGAAAGTCTCGAAAAAACTCTGTTTCCAAACTACCAAGTCCTTCTCAGTCAAAATTCTAGTTGATCACTTTCTGACTCAGGATCGAAAATGCGGTTTTAACTGCTTATCGGCTAAAAAAGCATAACCGTCAGCTGGCTACTAACTTGCGGTTTCAACAAATCATAGTGCCTACTTTGGTGAACTTTTTCATGTAATTCGACTTAAAGTGTTTATTGGCTGCGCAGTAGACTCAAAAGGAGGTGGGACACGATTTTTGAACTTTTCTAGGACCACAAATTCCATCGAACTTTTCACAGAAACTAAAAAAGATTAGGCAAAACTAAGACTGCAGATTGACAGAGCAGATAAAATACTGCACAAAAAGCTCGCCCACCTTAAAAGAAGAAAAATGTTAATTAAGAAAAAAGAACGCGCAGGAACCCCTAAGAAAAGAACAGAAAAAGAACCAAAAAACAAAGTGTTTTGCTTACTGTATACTAAGGAAATAAGACAGAAAAGAGATCTTAGCAGTATATATAGAGTAAAGTGTCCGAAATAAAATGGCATAAACTTCCAAAAGTTTGATTTAGTATTAACGGAGAACCATGCGGGATCATTAGCTTAGGTCGAACGGTACAAAAATCACTAGAATCACTCATATGTATTGTAAAGTAAACAAGTATTAAATGTACATAACTCACGTTGTCGTTTTGAACTGATAGGATAAAAACATTATAACACGACGTTTATTTAATGCAGAACGGTACCAAATTTCAGTAGAAATCTGTGGTTGAAAGAGCATCAAATAAAAAACATCGAAACGAGCATACTTTCAGTTATTGAACTTAAATAATTGAAAGAAACTGAATTAATTAATTAATTAGATAATAATCATTTTTTCTTATTATTATCTAAGAATTGTCCAAATTCTTCATAGGGAATTCCTTCAGTACGAGAACGCTTGAAAGTTTTGAATAAGTGCACAGCACGCACTCATAAGCTCCTTTTAAACATCAAAACTCATAGTTATCAACCTATTGGTGACCATGCTTCACACGGCTTTTGTAGAAAACAATTTTACGTATTTTTGAGTGTGGGCATCAGGCATGGGCGAGTCCGAGGGGGTAGCGAGTCCAAGTCCATAATATTAAGGACTGAGTCCGAGTCCCGAGTCCATTTCAAGTCCGGTAATCTTTTAGATTCTGTTTTGATGAGTGTGGTTTATTTCCCTTTTTTAATTTACTGAGCTTTGGATAGATATTTGATTTTTCGAAAATAGGGTTACTTTGCATGTCCGCCTCCAGAACAAAATTACAATTTCTTGTGAAATAGAAGGTGTTATTATTTCGCTTTTCATTTTTCTCCGTTCATTTGCGTTAAAAGTTGAATAGATCCGACTCGAAATACAAAAACTCAAGTTCGAGTCCGAGTCCGAGTCCTTCAAAAAAATCTCCTGTCCGAGTCCAAGTCTGCTAAAAAATCTTCCAGTCCGGACTCGCCCATGCCTGGTGGGCATGCACCGGTATTTAGCGATTGTAATTGTGAGTTTTTTTCATAAAAAGCCTTTTGTATAACTTTAATATATTGTACTTTGTAAGCAATTTGATTCAGGAAAAAGGGTAAAGTTATATATAAAGGATCAAGTATAAGTAAATACCGATGTACGCCTACTTGGTAGTACTACGGGATGCATTTAGTAAATTCTTTTACAGATTTTAGCGCATGTAATACTGGAGGCACTTGCGTGAGACTATTGTCTTTGTCAATACAATGTCAATACAATAACACTTACGTCATCTTCAAAAGTCCCTAAATATTGGCCAATCATTCTGAGCGATGAGTTATTGGGTTCAGATAAAAAAGAAGAAAGAAAGTGTATACCAGACCCGAAGTAAATCAAACACTTTTTACCTCTTACATAAGTCGGTTTTGAAGTTCCACAATTGACTGCATAAACGATTGATATTTCGTGTGGGAGAATTATTCGAACATGTTGATTTATAAGGAAAGAAAAAACAACAGAAACTTTATTCAAAAAGTCAATATGTACCTGGAAAAAAAGAAATATTTAATAACGGTAAATCAAATGTGTCGTGTAAACAAATTTAAATATACGTACAAGAAAACAATAGCAGAAAACTGTTAATACTACATATTACATTAATTATTATAAATAAAAGTATTTTTATCATGGTCGAAGGAGTATATGATTCATACAATTTTAAACAAATTGCTAGAAAGAGAGCATTAATTCAACCTCTATGAAGAAAAAAGGTATTATTAGTTAACAATAAAGCTTAGTCGCATGATAAACCTTTTGACACTATGTTTTTCAAGAATGATAAGAACAGTGTGTAATATAGCAAATATTCATAGAGATCGTTGATTAACCTCTCTTTTTTTACTAAGTATTTTATTTATGTCTACTACTGTAGTACAATCTCGTCTATCGAAGATTGTCAAATGAAGGAATAAAGTGATTCAAATTGATAACGTTAAACAGTATAATTACGAAAAGAGTAAATATACTCGTTTAAAAATTTATTTCTCAATCAGACCCCAAGTTATCTACATAAATAATAATAACTAAACAATAACAGTATCTGTATGTAATTCTAGTCCTCTATTTCTAAAATTATTATTATGTTTTTCTGTTGAGTTCCATTTTGGTTGTCTTGATGAATAATTTGGTTTAACAAGATCCGTTGCTTGTTGTTGTTCATCTGTTGATGGCACAATAGGAGGTCGAACGACTGTTAAAAGATTTTGAAAACGTTCTTCTGTATTTTCATACAGATGAGATTTTAATAGTTGTCTACTGGATAAGTTTTGTAATTCATTCAGAGAAGCTTGTTGCTGCTGCTGCTGTTGTTGTTGTTGAGGAGTAGAATTTTTTGAATTGAAATGTATTACATACGTTCGTCGAAGTGTCGAAGCGGATGGTTTATTTTGTTGTTGAAGTGGTGTTGAAGTTGGATGGTATGCAGTAGGCGGACGACTACTTGAAGCACTATGATCATATTGGGTATGATGAAGTTCATCATGCATTTGATCACCTGATCGATTAATAATGGCAATGCCATTTTTAACTACATATTCATTCGAACTGGTGTCATCAATCAAATGTCGAAGGGATGCTGAACGTCTGTTTGGTGGGCTATTATTTTTTGTTTGAGAACGATTATTGAACTGTTGTCTCAATGATATGCTGCGTAGTGCTCGTTGTCTCGATGTGGATGAATTTATCCCTGATAGCGATAAGTCCGATGGATTATTACCGTTTGTGTTACTTGCAAACGAATAAGCAGCAACAGACAAGGGATCTAATCGATGTTGCTGTTGTTGTTGTTGTTGTTGTTGTTGTTGTTGTTGTTGTTGTTGTTGTTGTTGTAGATGCATATCATGAGCATATTGCAAATAGTCTGGACTATGTCTGGTCGATTCACGAGACATTTCAGCGGATGAATTATAATCATTATAAAAGGATTTTGGTGATTTTGATAAATCACTAAATTTTTTGGATTGTTGTGATGGAAGTTTCATCAATGGTTTCTCTCGAGTAAGTACAAATTTTTTCTTGATATCATTACTCTCATCTATTTTCTCTTCATTAACAGGTATATCATTAATAATTTGTTGATTGATATCTGGTAAATGGGATGAAATTCGTGGTGACGGCTTCTCTTTCTGACTAGCAATTGTATCTAATTTTCTCACAGTAATGTTATCCATTAGATCTTGTTGTTCGCATAATAATTGCTGCTGCTGCTGTTGAATTTTAAATTGTCTCGAATAAGGTCGATATAAACTCGCCTGTGTGGGTATCGAAGTGATTGGTTGTTGTTGCAGTTGTCTTCTAGAACGTCCTCCAGATCGTCTGCTTGTCGAAGGATCGTCGTAAAAATTCACTTTATCATAATCCGCAAAGTAGACACGTGGTCGACGACTTTCAGATGGACGTTGTTGTTGTAGAGAGTCCTGTGTACCTGGAGTTTGTGGTTGTTGATTAAATATGTTAGAATAATCTGGTAATATGTTACGCATGTCTCCATTAATATGATGTTCTTGTTCTCGCTGCTGTTGTGCGATCGTATTATCGATTGTGGCTGAATTGTTGTTTGATTGCTGTGGTGTAGTACGATTTGTATTTGATAATGCTGTGCCTCTATAATCAAAACAGATACATTATGAGTTTCATTAAGTAATTCTTGACAGATTCTTTTGACTGCTAATAACTCAGACAATGTATAGGAGTTGCTACCTTTTTCGAGTTTTTTTCATCCGTAAAAATTTGCTAAAACACAAACTAATTAAAACACAAAGGTAATTATTGTCTTGAAAAATTTTCGAAACAATGATGCAAAAATTTTTTTTCTGCTTTTCAGATCTCTGTATGTGGCAACTCTGGCAGTGTTCTAATATACGTTTCTGATATAATAAGTTGACTGAGTGAAATGAGAGAATAGTTTGCTCTATTTTTTACGTTTAGCAGTTGTCGTTTTAGAAGTTCTTAGCGATGGTTTCTTTAAAAATTGTAAGATTTTTAGAATCGTTCAATGCACTCTCCAAACAGAAAGTGTTACGCTCTGAGATACTTCATGCAGAAAAAAGCGCTCTACTGTTGGTTATTTTAAGTGTCTCCATTCATCCATCGAGCAGAACTTGCTATTTTGCAGAGCGAAAAATAGAAAACTTTTTCTTTTTAGTCTTACTCTTTTTTTTTAAAATTAAAACCGACAGACTTTCAAAAAAATTTGAATATTTTTGCTATAATTCAAGAAAGAAACGAGATAGAACATTTTAAAACCTTTGTAATGTCTCGAGAGGTACTTCCAGAAACATTTTCAAGCAGAGCTAATAAATTTGTTCGATAACGAGACCAAATGGAAACTGACGTCTCTAGAAAAACCATCATTCGGAAACTCAGAGTAAACATACACTATATTCTACTCTAGTAAAATTTCAAGTCAATTCGACTTTGCCTCTTAATTCTGTAACTGGTGAAAATAAGAGGGATGGATAAACTTAACAATTAAAAGAGAAATAAGTTAAGACTTTTTATGTCGACAGACATTTAGCTTTTTTTTAATTCCCAGAAAATGCTGGGAATTTTGCTCTTTCTTTTGCCAAAAGAGAACGCCATGATCTAGCAAACTACTCATCGTAGAGAAGTTTCCAAAGAGGGACAGTGTTCTGCGGAAACTGAAAATTGACCATCGCACGTTCTTTACTCCATTAAAGATCCAAACTCGGCAGTGGATATGCATCCATCTTTACTCCAAATATGCTCCATAAGTGGGCAGAAAAATGGTTGTTGGACTTAGATTCTTATTCTTGGTTCGGTGCCATTTAGTCAGAGTCTCTCTTTTTCAAATTTCCTTCATTGTTCTTCTATCTTATAAGCTGTTCAAAGAGTCAATAAAAGCAAAAATGCAATGCTCAGAGCCTACTGATAGGATCTACTTGGAACAGTAGATTCAGTCAGAGATGGAATCTGCCGACATCGCGACTTGTGCGCAGCGCAATTGCAAACTAGTTCAAAGTGTGATCTCGTAATGTGTTCTGAACCTTAAACAAGTATTTCTGACGCTTTTTTGAGATGAAAGATGCATGTATTGAAATTCGTATATTAATAGTTGTGTTGATGAGTTCATGATCAATAAATGTTTCCTTCTGTTTAGAAAAAACGGTATACTGTCCGTTTATAACATTAAAACTTGTAATCGTTTCTTTGCATTTTTTTGAAAGTAAAAACTGATTCTGAACAATTTTACAATTATAACTGAGTAGAAGTAGCGTTTGAAGGACATCTTGTTAAAATCTAAGAAAAATAATATATAATCTACACAAACAGTTTAAAATTAAACTAAAGCTCAAAATCAGATATCCGAAGTTATAGCTAACTGAGTTGTTTTTACTCAACTCTCCACTAGGAAAAATTAAAATGTTAATTTCTACTAGGAGAATTTTAAATTCCACTGAATCTTAATTTCTCCTGCAACATATGATATACATCTTTTTTCATATACTGTTGGAACGAGATGATGAACAAAAATAAAACGGTCTATTCCCGTTTCGTCGAATGCTTAATTAATTATCCCGTTTCGTCGAAACATTTTGTAGTGCTTTTTTTCTTGTAATCCCGTTTCGTCGAAAACAAAAATTCCACTATTCCCGTTTCGTCGAAAATAAAAATACCACTGTTCCCGTTTCGTCGAAAAAGGAAGATGAAAGAAAATTAGCAGAAGCTCAATAATTCTAATTGCCTTTTGATTCTAATTGTTTGATCATCTTAATATTAACCTTTCTAAAAGAAATTAATTAAAAGAATACTGATGAGACCAATCTATTGTCTTATCGAAGTATATATAAGTGCAGTGAAAACGGTAAAATTCCACTGTTCCCGTTTCGTATCAAGCACACACATTGACATTGGAAGAATACTTCGACAAAGTGTCAAGATTAGTAGGCGTTAAGAAATTTTGATTTTTTTTTCTTATTGTACTACTGTATATACACATAAAATAGTTCTCTCTAGTAAATTCTTTCTATAGACTCGCTTAGAGTGCTTTTATATCAATTAAACCAATTTATATTCAACTAATTTGTGTTTTCGACGAAACGGGAACACTGGTATTTTTATTTTCGACGAAACAGGAACACTGGGAAAAAAATGTTTCGACGAAACGGGAATACTCGAATAAAACAAGTGTACGAGAACAGCAAGAAAATGACTTTATCGAAACACGATGAAAAATAATCAATTCCCTCTCCAATCTTATAAAGTAACCTCTCAATTGAAGAAGATGACATGACGACTGGCCGATATAAGCTGCTGATATGTCAAAAAAAATGTTTATGAAAACAAAACTAGATTATTTCACAAATTCATTTATAACGTCATAATTTTCCTCCCCTTTTCTCATGGCTCTACTCAATTGCTACGTCTTCTCATTTCTTATGTGAATAAGAAACTGGTGTCACCTGCCTACATTGTTAATAAACGAACGTTTTATCTTAACAAGTTTCAATCATCTGTCTATATAAAACAAGAACAATTTTCTGTTCAATTAATGCTTTACAATGATTCAGTCCCGATTCGTCGACACTCACTCTCACACCGCCCCTCCCGCCTTTGAAATTCTTTGATGTATATTCTCTGAAGTGTCCGATTTGTCGACGAATCGGGACGATACCTTTACAATTTATCAACATTTCTTCAAATTGTTCACTTACTAGAATAAAAACGATACATTATCTACTTACTTAAGTAAACCAGGTAATGATTTTGCTTTTTTAATCTGTCTGTCGATAAACATTTTTTTTGGTATATCCGTATTTTCTAAGAGTTTATGTTGTGTACTATAGTATTGTTGTCTAGGATATTCAAGATGTTGTTGCGATAGTAAATCTAATGGAGTGGGATCCATATCCATAATGTTATTTGTTCCATTAGTTACTGGAATGGAATCTGGTTGATCGAGTAACATTAGCGTTGTGGCATAGATACCTTGTCCACCCGTATTCGTTTGTTGCTTTCCATTTGTAGCACGATAAGACTGATTCTGATATGAATGATAAAAATGAGAATTATTTGGATGATCAACACTGACACCATTGACATGTAACCAATTCGGCAATTTTGATGGTGAATGATGACCTTCTTTTTCATTCAAATTTGATTTATCAAGTAATGCTTTCAGTGTACTTGCTGATAGACTCATTTTTAGGAAAAATTTTATATGATTATAAAAATATCATCGTTTTGTTTATAACATTGTGAAATGTATCAATATAATAGTGTGTATGTTTCGGTTTTCAATTGTTTTCTCTCTGTTCTCGCGTTTCTATTACCTTCATAAACATTTTTTAATTTATATTTTACGTTTTTAAAAAAAAATATCCATATTATGCATAGAAGAAAAGAGAAAGTGTTGAAATCTATGCATATAAGAAACAATATCCATATTTTCACCTATAAAATTCTTTCGTTTGCTTATTTCTTCAAAAATTGCCATTTTTTTTTTTCATTTCTTTTTATTTTATTTTTGACTGTGATGATTGATTGAAAATAAAAAACTTGATATAAAAACTTAGAAAAAAAACAACTGAAACTCTTCCAAAAATTATTTTATGTTTAGATAATTGTTGTAATAATCACCTATAAATAAATTCTTAAACAAACGATCTCAATCACCTACCTAACCTATATTTTATAGTGTATTACATATCAGAGATAGTAAAATTGGTTTCTGTTTTTTTTTCGAAATCAAACTAAAACGATTCATTTTTCGAGAAGTTCATAGAATCAAACTGTTTTTAGTTTATACCTCTGGTATATATATGAATGGTTAATTGACTAAGGTACATTCTCTACATAAAAAATGCATCGATGAATTTAGTAGTATTTATGTAAAGTTAGGATGAATTTATTTTGAGAGTGTTTTATAGTTCTATATCCAATACTTTCGTTATAGAACTATAAAATACTTTCTATCATTTTTGAACACTACGAATTATTTAACATTGAAGGTTTAAAAAGCGTTGCATGTTTTAAACTTTGATGGATCGATATGAATAAGAGAATCTGCTGATATTCAAATTTTATAATAACAAGACCTTACTCAAACTATATTTTACAGACGCCTATCCGAGTCAAACGTTATAATCCTTTTGTTTATTTCCATTGTGTCTGAAATTTTAATGACATTTATGCTGTTTGATGAATATAAAAATTATATAAGTTCATTTATAGTACAGAATTATTAAGAGTCTAATTGTTCTTAACAAAAGAACATCTATATTATCAAGTACTTTGTTTTTTCATTATCAAATATACATTATTACATTAGTGCAGTCGTTCAGCAAACATATGATGCATACTGTTGAGTTGCAAAATAAAATAAAGAAATTCAGTAAAAAAACAATTGTTACAGGGTGGCGTACTTTTATTGTTAAAAAGAGGAATGAAAACTTATAAGAGAAAATAAATATTTGGTTATAGAAAAAAATCAACGACATCTGTTTATCTTTGACGCTTGCACGAATACACGTGGATATGACAGGTTTCCATTTGATGAATGATGCAATATAAATCGACTAACTATTTTCTACGTAAAAAAATACAAATAAAAGACTGATCCTCTGGGTGGATTATTTATTATAGAGTTGTACGCAAGATAATAAACTCTTTTGGAATATATCGATCATAAAGGGAAACGACAAAAAAAAAGTTAACGCTTAATCATAACTTTTTTAGAAAGACTTTGTACATCTTTGATTCACGGAAAAATAATTCATGTCTTTAATAAAAATTAAAGATATTTAATAGCCATGCTTTCGACAAAAAGGACGATTATTTTTGACAATAAATAGTTGACCTTCTAAACTCGTTTGACATATCTAAAAAAATAATTCAAATCTGTAATATATAAAAGATGTATGCGTTTAAAACTCAGTATATTTCAAAAGTAGAAACCTTTACTGAACTTGTTGAGATATAAATGGCAGATTTGCTATACTTACTGAACAATTAAAGCATTCCACATGATATGTACCATTTAATGATTCTACTTCTACGTACGGATCACCAGGTTCAATAGCAAAATCACAATTCGAACATTTAGACTGAAACATCCGACGAAAATCTATGAAAGAAAGGGAGAAACGTTATTAGTTTGTGTATACCATGTGTATTCAACATATACCTTCTAAACAATACGGTTGTCCATTTTCAACATGAAATGATCCTGTACTAATCGATTTTTTACAATTTGTACATACAAAACAATCCGGATGCCATGATTTATCTAATGCATGACAACATTCCTTTTAAAAATGAAAACAATCAAAAATAGTATCATTTGCTAAGTTACGCTATTTTATTGAAGACTTACGTACTTTTAGTATGGCTTGATGACATTTATGACATTTAGGAGCTAAATATTTTTCAAAATCTAATTCACAATATAATTTTCCTTTTTCTTCGACGAAACCGCATTCGGTTAAATTTATTGTACATTTTGAACATCGAAAATGATCAACACACCATGTACGACCGATTGCTGTGATAAATGGACCTCTGAACATGAGTACAATTCTGTAATTGATGCTTAATTAGATATGAACACATGTATACCTAATAACAATACCACATGAATAACAAATAGGAATTTGAGAACCAGAAGAACTTTCTTTATTTAATAAGGCACTGCCTTTGGCTCCCTTCATTAGAGTACGACTAGTTTTATTTGTTGGAGTTGTATTGACGTTAAATGACGGTGTTGGAGCTGAACGTAAAAATTAATCACAAATCATGAATATTTAAATCTCTGTTCTTATTTTACTTGCATGTGGCTGATGTTGATTCATTAAACCAGGTGTTTGACGAGTAGTGGATTTATCTGGTGATGATAACGATGTTTGAGATGAATTGGATGAAAATAATGATTGTACTGGTCCATTGTTGGCCATTGACGTCGGTTTTGGCGAGGCTTTTGTAGCTGATGCTTTACGTTCATTGAAACTACGAACATGTGAAATCAACTCAGTTATTATACAGAAATTACTATCTGTGAGTTTACCTAGTTGGCTCTTCTACTTTGTGATCGGATGACATATTTAAACTAGAAAAGTTAGAAAAAAGTTGTACTGACTGAGGAATAACGCACCATAATTTTGATGGGAAAGCATGACAAATGAAAGTTAGAAATATAAAACATTGGCAAATAATTGAATAACAGCTAATATGGATGATATGGACATTTAGTTTTTATTATAAATTTTTATATTAGTAGAAAAATAATCCAAAAATGATAATTTCATTTGCCAGACTATTTAACTAGAAAAGGTAGTTTCAACAGGAATAAAGGTATACTGGTTTATTGAATATTTGGACAACAACCAGTGGTTATAGGACTTCGTTTATTCTTCAAAAAAGTTTTATTGAATTTTGTCTATATTTATTTTTATCAATCTGAAGTCGATGTTCTTAAGATAATAGTAAAACAGGCAGATTAGTACTAACTTTTGAAATTTATTGTTCATATTTGAGTCATTTCTTACACTCTGTGTTGGACGAACATCTTTAGATGCCGTTGACAATGTTTTATTTTGTTCCTGATGACTATAAAATAAACGCTGATGTATAGACAACATGGTTGTCTTTTTGTCACAGAAGATATTCTTCCTACCTTGGCGGTTGTGAAGTAATAGAATCATTTTGTATTGCAGTTGATATGGTACCTATATAGGTAAAAGAAGAAAATTATTAATCAATCATATTTTACTAGCAAATCATATCTCCCTACCATTATCTAACCCTTTGAGTAATGCTCTGAATGATGGGCCTTGCCTTGTTTCATTTTTAAGTTTGTCTTCACAACTTAAATATTTTGATTGTAAATCTTCTACACTTTTTGTTCCATTACTAGGATGATTATTTAAACGTTTAATTATATTATTTACGCCACGATTTGGAACAGTATTTGTTATGGAATTATTTGAAGTAGATCGTGCTAAAGATTGATAAGAGGATGATGTGGATAAATTCGATGGTGAAGAATAATCACTATCATGCAAATCATCACTATAAAAAAAGATATCCATGCAGAGAGCAACTTCAAAAAATAATTATTTCTTTTATTGAATTCTAACACAAAACATCAGACATTCTACAAGATTTTTCTATATTTATTAATTTTTACTTTTTTAATGTTTGATTTAGTGTATTTGTAACAGTATCAGCTGAATATAACCCGATGGGTGTGTTGTGAACTTGAGTTAATAATGTTTGATTGTTTGTAACTGGTAATTCAGGCTCAAATATAAAATAAAATTAATAAATATATCAATAAGATATGGTTCTGATAAACTTTTTTAAGTGATAACTAACCTCAAGAATAGGCTTTTGTGATTCTTGTTGTTGATAATTTGGTTTTGGTTGACTCGGTGATATTAATTCATGTGGAGGAAATTCTGAATTGCTTGAATAGTCATTTTGATCAGGAACAGTTTCACTAAAAAGGTTAATCGATTGATAACTGTTCGATATTAGCAATAATAGCAACGAAAAAAATTAAGCATATCTCTTTGCTATGATAGAATTCAATTCTTTATGGTAATGTTATTTTTGAAGTTCAATATGAATAGTCAAAATTATTGACCAGACATACCGCTGTACTGTGAGTTCTAAATTATTTTGTTGTCTTATAATACAATCTTGGGCATCTTGATGTTTTAAATGTTCGGTTGATGTTGATAATATTTTAACTATATAATCATTTGGCTTTATACCATATTTCTCAGCCACACTTCCCGGATTGACCTAAAAATGACAACGAAATAAATAGCAATTATAAAATTAAGTAAATATAAGACTACTAATATACCCTTTGAATTTGCAATGGGCTACCAAAATCTTTTCCTCCTACATGATACGGGAATCAATAATAAATACGAGATAAACTCCATAATACTTACCTATCATCCGAAATCCCCATGGTATACTGGCTGAATCACGTTGTAATTTGACATTGAGAACGGTGTATGAAGGCATTCTAATTTATTCTACAAGAAAAATGAGACATCAAAATATTTATATATAGTAGAAAGATGCACACACACATATAATCAAAATTATTGTAGAGAATAATATTAAAGGATTTATTTATCAAATAGTCTGAGTCACCTTTCCTTGTATATATCAGTAATAATTATCCTAATTTGTGTCACACGTTCAACTTTTCTAACTGATTTTCGTTTTTATCCTTCAAATAATAGATGACTAGTGTATATACGCACTTTTTAGACTTAAATATAATTTCTTTTATGTAAAAAAAAAAAAACAACGATATAACTAGATAGATATAGGATTGATCAAGTTCAAGATAAGTAAAGAAGACAAATTACCTATTGTATTTTCTCTCTCTCTCACGCATATAACATATATGATACAATACCAAAAGCATATAATTTGACAAATAATTTTTCTTTATATAAAAAACATACTGAAAATTAATTACACGAATTAATTTATAAATATCTGTATATTCTGTAAACCATGAAGGATATCAAGGTTAAAGTCATTGAATAAGTTGCTATAGCAGTAATTAATGAACTTCACGTACGTGATCCAATAATGATGCTCTTTTTTTTTCTTTTTTTTCACCTTATTATAATCTTCAAGAAAATTCATTACATTGAAGTATTCGTTGTTTATATTAAGTTAATTTTTAGAATTATTTTATCATTGACGTTTTTATTTCGATTATGCTTACTTTAAGATAAAAACTATCTGAATATTAATTATACTAAAATTCATTCTAGAGAGATGACATTTTTGACTTTTGAAGAAAAAAAAAAATTCTTCTTAATGATATCTTTACACGCACACGTTTACTTTTTCCTTGTAAGGTATCACCACTTAAAAAAAGAAAATAAACATATTTTTGTTCTCTTCTTTCATTCTTTATTTTTGTTCTTTCTTCTCATCAACTTTTTAGTAGAACAACATGAGTTACAATGGCGTTTCGTCATTTATTGCTATTTTGAAGAACTATACCCTACTTTTGATAATTTTTAAAATAATTAAAGATTTGAAAAAACAAAAAAAAACAGAAATAACGAAAACACTCAATGAACCAAACGAGAAGCTCATTGAAAAGATTCTTGCGGTATCATACAACATATTGATGTGATTAATATTCAAATGAAGGAGAGTTTTATGAATGAATGCTTCAGAATAAACAAGTCACTTCATCATAAATCGAAAAGCACCTCATTTACATCTGACTTTTTTATTGCAAAGTTTCAGATATTTCTTTAACAAAAACTATTTTCTTAAATATATCCCGACGCTCAATCTTCTACGAATTTTTGTTATTTAATAATTTATTAGACCATTATGAAGAGTGAAACACAATCAACAAGAGATTAAGATATATAAAAACCCAACGTATATATCAAAGCAAAACCAATAACAGTGTTCTGAATTATTTCGTACAGAAATACTATATCTTAACAAGGTTTGATCAGCCTTACATTTAACTGCGATCAAAAGTATAAGTAAAGATGGTAAATTACAGTTTTATTTACATTAACTTCGAATAAAAATTACAATTTACACTACACATTCTAGTATTGTACTAATGTATATTAACACAATCTATAGAATAAACTGTTCACATGCTTTATCTAAGTACATCGAAACTTATTTAAAACACGTTATTTACAACAATTAAATATCTGCCTTTTATGTACATTCTCTCTTTTCGCTTTATGTCTACGCCCATCTAAAAAATATTTTAGATGTTTTTAAAAAACTTACTCTAGACTAAAAATCTGTACGTAATCGATCGTTATACCTCTGATGGGCATGTATTTGATGCACTAAACAGCATCGTTCTGACAAGAAACTGTGTGTTGTAATCTCTGAAGTTTTGTAGGAGATCAGCAGCGAATCTCTATAAAACTTACCGAGAAGAGAGGAAAGAAGGACTAGTAATGACATACTTAACTCAATGCGCTTGTAAATTATTATCACGTGTACCAGATATATCTAACACATTTCTCTTAGGCAAACAACTTGGAAGTCACGTACAAAAATATTGATTTCATATGAATTTGTCGATTAGAACTGGTATCTAGGGTTTTGAAGATTTGAAGTTTTGAAACCTTTATTTTCGAGGATGAATATCTAGAGATTTGATAAAAACCTAAATCATTTTTAGTTTTTATTGGATAACGTTTCTACAAAAAGCCAAAAAGGAGGGGATCAATTAATTTTAATCTTCATTAATGCATTATATATGAAATTTGTGTTTATAACATGTTTGTATCGAGATCTCCGATGTTCTTAATACAAATAGGACGCCCAAGGTCATTATAATAGCGTATAATGATATTTTTAAAAATTCCGAAAAATTGAAAAATAGATACGTATTCTGTTAAACACTTTTCAATCAGCAATGTTTCGTGATTTGTGTGTTTCAAGCCGTTGTGATAGATTCTTCGTTCAAAATGCATCAGTTATTTCGCTGCTCGTGGTATTTTTCGGTGAACACCAAGTATAACGTGGTTACTCAGTTAGTTGTTTCCAATTGGATTTCAATGTCTGTTGTAATTTATTCATGACAATGAAAGAATGCTGGCACATTGCATCCAAAACCGTTAACGGACATAAATTTCAAATATTGCGTTTATTATTGAATAAAATTGCTTTGTCTCGGACAAGACTTACAGTTTCTAGTAATTGCATGCTAATACACTTTAAAAAATGAATATCACAACGCACAAACGAAAATGATGTCTACGAGTCGCAGTGTCATCTCAGGGGAGGAGCGTTCCCTCCCCTTAAGAATTCAAGAAGTATTTTTAAAACGGTTACTGTGCATTGAAAAAACACGCTCTAATGATAAGATTGACTCCGGTCAATCAAGAACATCGGACTGTCTATATGCTGAAGTTCTAGCGAGTTTTGAATGAAGTTTGATGAATAGATTGTGGCTCAATGAAGCACGATGGAAAATAATTTTTGCAGACAAAACTTTTCTTTAGATGCCAAATGGGAAGTACTGAGTGTAATACTTTTGTCAGTTAACAGAAAATTTTTGAGAAAATCAAATTCAAGGATCTAAAGTTATTAAAAAACTTAAAACTCAATTTTCCTCAAAACTTTTGTTACACTGGAAAAAGTATTACACTCATTACTTCCCATTTGGCATCTAAAGAAAAGTTTTGTCTACAAAAATTCTTTTCCATCGTGCTTCATTGAGCCACAATCCGTGGCAAAGTTTTGGTAGATTGAATTTACGAAGAATAAAATTTTAGGAAAATGTTGAACTTTTTAGTTGTTCCTCATTACAAATGTGTAAAGTTGCCAATAATCGTAATTTAAGAATTTTTTAATCAATAAATTTGAATGAAATGAATTTCAGTTAATATTTTAGGTTTTAGGTAATTTGCTGATGCCGTTTATCTCAGAATGAAAAGAAATGTTAATTTTCGAACGTTGGAGATAGAAGCGGTCTTAAACGAATCTCTTGTAAGATTCATTATTAATTAATTCCTTTGAAAAGCAAATATACAATTTTTCAGCGCTTGAAAAGCTAATTCGAATGATGTATTGTTTGATTAGTTTCAAAGAACTATCGATTTGCAATAAAAATGTAAATCACTAAACTGTCCATAATTATCGTTAATCAGGATTAATTAATTATTAATCTACATTCTAGTTTAGTTTTTTCTGAAATATATTAAATGTAACCATAACTGAAAATATTTTTCGATCTAAGTACAAAAGAATCACGTTTGTATAAGTACTTTTGATTAAACTGTTAAGTTTTTGAAAATAGGCTCACAGTTAAATCTTTTGCTAAAATTTCATCTTAATTAATTTATAATTCTGTGAATACTTATTGGTTTTGCGAAAGCAATTTAGAATATATGTAGTCAATTATTCTCTACAATCTGAGAAGATTTAAGAACACTTGTGTGGGGATCTGCCTAATCCGTCTTATTGTGTTCTGTGCTTTAAGTTTTAACGCGTCTTTTCGCCCCAATGTACCGTAAAATTTTAATGTCTCAAGAAAAACTATTCACCATTTTGTTTTAGGTACTTTAATATATATATAAGAAACACTAGTTTTGATGCGAAAACTTGAAATTCTTTTCCATTTCTATCTGTCCTGTAAATGAGAGAAAAAGAAGTCAACCTAAACCGTAGTACTGCCGTGTTGTAAAATAACACTATTTATAGTAGTTATTTTTGGGTAATCAATCCTAGAAACGGAATTCAGTTGAAGTGCACACTGTTAACGTGATACCGAAAACTATGTTACGATTTAAATGGCAATTTGACACTCAGAAATCAGCGATTCTACGCAGATTAGGTTCTCGAGTTTTGGTTCGGCCAATTATGGATTTATATGGCAGACAAAGAGAAATACTGTGCATCTTTTAAAACCCGTCATTCTTACTGACACTTGTTATTGTTTTTTTGAAGCACAACAAGCACTAATAGTAAAAAGACAAAGTGTATTTTATTTTTTCTTATTTGTTGAAAAAAAATGAAAATTTAGTCTTTATAAAGAGATGACAGAAAGAAAGAGAAAGAGTGTCACTTTGTATTAAACAACAACAACAACAACAACAAGAAAAAAGATTTTCGACAAATTAGAAGAATAAAGCATTCGTTTGTATTTTTGTTGCCATTTGGGAGAACAATAACTGGAAAACACACATACATACATGGATACTACAGAAAAAGAGCAAAATACAAAAAAAAAACATTCAAACAACAAACAATACTTCAATGAGATGAATATGTATAAAATATTTAGGAATTGAGGTGTCCGTCATGACAATGAGTTTTACTTAGTGACGAAAATCCATTTTCTAAGCTTTTGCCACCACTAAAACAAAAAGATGTAGAGAAAAAGTAATAATTTTCTGGTAGAATAAATCATTGGTAAGTTGCTTAAGAAAGCGTATGCGCTCATGAACAGCGCTGAGAAATAGTGCAAAAATAACAATAAGCAAGTTGTTTTTCCTTTAAAACTGACAATTAACATCTAAAGAGTTATATGATAAGAACGAAAGAAAATATATTTGAGTTAAGCAAAGAATTACGCTTTCAACCCGAGCATTTATTTTACAAGAAGAAGAAAAAGAAATGTTAGTAGAGACAAATGTTCCTCGAGTTAGAATAGTTTAATCTATACGTCGCTTTTAGTCTCAGTCACTTACACATCTTAAAAAGAAGATACGATTCATCAAAATAGCATGATAGCTGGTTCAGAATCCTCATGTGACAATAATTCTGCAAAATAAAATGGATAAAAATAAAAAAACATGATAGATACGTCAAACAAAAAAGCGTGCATTGTTATCAGCAATGACTATAAATCCAACTTCTGTTCTACCTATGCGTACATGAAAGGCTAAGAGACTAAAATAAAAGTCTCGAAATATAACTTCACAGATTTTAGATAAAATAATGTGTATTTTTCAACTTTCTTGTATGTATATCGATACTATTTTCGTGCTGAAGAAATTCTTGTAAAATTTATTGGTTATATCCAGAAAACATCACTGCACATCCACACAGAAACAAGAAATCTTATGCCTACATAGTAGAAGTAGACTCTATTAGTAGTACTAAATTCATAATGCTTCGATAACTTCTAAATGAATAAAGAAGAAAAGCGAAGGATTGTATGCGCATCTAACACAATTGATTAGTAGGAATGACTATATTTTTACTTCTTAACGATAACTATGATGAGAATAACCGCTGCCGTTTGTACTAGGAAGTGCTAGACAAAGAGAGGAAAACGAGAGATCTACTGTCTCTGAACAAATACCATATAAAAAACAAAAACTTACTTTCTAATGCATCACTAGCAAAATGTTGCACATCAAAATCAACATCTTGTGCTAATTTTTCCAAACATGGTTTAACATGCATGGCCAACGCACTAAAACAAAAAGACGCGAAAAAGACTATCTAGTTGTTCTAAATTTTAATTAGAAAATGTGTGTGCCTGTTCCAACAGAAAATTAAAAAGATAAACTGAATGCTTTGTTCTGGAACGTTCTCAATTACCTTCCATCTAGAATAGGATATATTCTTTTAAGTGTTTTAGCAACATTAAATCTAACATTTGCCACGGCATCACCAGCCAATGTTATTACTGTTGGTAACATCATACGTTGAGTTATTTCTTGACCACAAACGTCTGCTAATACCTAGAAAGAGAGAACAATCTAAAATAATAAAACAATAGTTTTATATCAACAAGACTTACATTAATAGCGAATAAACATGTCATTCGGTACAAATAATTTTGATCACGAGCTAATTGTATAACCTTTGGTATAACAGTATTTTGAGCCCAATCACGACCAAATTTTTCAACTAATTTCTTTAAATTATTCGTGGCTGCTTCGCGAATGGCATAAACTAAATTAATTATAAAGTACAAAATAGAAATATGCGGAGAAAGAATAAAATGTATCTGGTGAATCTACACAACTCCCCTTTAGTATCTTTCCACTACCAAACACTCGATCTATTTCCGCGTGTAGCAGGCCAAAACAGTAAATAAGCAGCAAGAAAATTCAATTCAATAAAACAACAAAAAGCACTTCTACTAAAACTTGTACATAGCCTTCTTTTCTACGGTCGATTAAAAAGACAGTAGACTCGGGTAGTTTTTGAAGAATTTGCGAACGAAAAGAGAGATAGACAGCTTGAACTTTCAGTAATTTGAACCCAAGACTTTGACACATCTTTTCATGTAAATATTTGAAAATCTCTTTCTATGCTAGGATATAGGAAGAACCATTAAGAAATCTCGACATGATGATAATAATACGAGAAATCGTAAGAAATTGTTTGAAAAATAGAACATCTAGACAGATTCTAGAAAGAATCCTGTTTAGTGCCAAACTCAGTGATTGTCTTCGTATCTATTTTCTACACCCATAACGTGCTGCGGTAATCATACGCTGAAATTTTTGAAGTCCTTTGGATGAATTTTTATGAAAAAAAACTAATCACTTTGTATTCATTTAAAATAGCGTTAAGGGGGAGATCTCCCTACGTTTTTTCGATCATTTTGTAAAGAACACTCCGAAGTGTATATCCTAAAACTTTTTCAGTTCCCGGGCTTCTACTTCCTCAGCGAAATTTTCGTTTTTTCGCTCCATTTTTAAAATTTGAATAGAATCTTATTTTTCAAAATCAAGACTTAATTTTATTGTCTTTCGATAGACAACATCATATTGTTTATACAAAAAAACTTAAAATTTTCCTAAACCTTTATCTGGGGACAATGAAACTATTTTTGTATAAACAGTTTGATGTCATCTGTCGAAAGACACTAAAATTAAGTTTGGATTTTGAAAAATAAAATTCTATTCAAATTTTAAAAATGGAGCGAAAAAATCGCGGAAAATTTCTCTTAGAAAGTAGAAGCCAGGGAACTGAAAAAGTTTTATGATATACACTTCAGTGTGTTCTCTACAAAATAGTCGAAAAAACTGGATGGAGGATTCAATCCAATAGGGGTTTATTATGATCAACATTTTTGAAAACAAACGTTACCATGATACTAAACGTGCTCGCTTACCTATGATGCAGTACTTTATAAGGCTTTCATAAAAAGCGAACAGGTATCAGTACCGAGGGTCTCAGAAAATTCGATGTGAGAACCAAAGTTTTGCTTCTCTTCCATTTCAAAGAAGATTCTTTATACTTCATCCCTATAAGAAAGGCTAGTATATTACAATGTGAAATTTTGGATAGCTGACTTAATTTCCTAAAGGTATTCTCTAAATCCGAGTCTACTCTTTTTTTCACCAAAAATACCCGCTTTCTAGAACATTCTATAAGCCGTGTTTTTAATTAATATTTACGTTATTTCTATTTCTGAGCACGCATTGCACTTACCATGATCTGTTAGCCAACTCATACATAGACTGCTCAATTTTTCATCAAAAAATTCTGGCCCCTTAAGAAGAATCGAATAATAAAAAAAGAATGAATAAATAAAAAAGAATACATACCAATTGGCCAGCAAGTAATGGCATATATTCTATGATACCTAATCGAACACGCCATTTAGCATCACTAGCCAATTCAACAATAGCTGGTAATAAACTCTGACTTAATTGACGAACACCAATAACCTTGAACGAGAAAGAAAACAACATCATAATCACATTTTAATATAGTATTCTTTCTTGTCTCTCCATCACTCACTTCGTTGATACAATCCAAATTGGATATAATATTTAAACGAACTTCAGGGCAATCATCTTTCAATTGACTTAAAAACAATGGTAATAAATGTTCCAACGTACTAAATAGACAAACAAGATGAAAAAACAAATATTATTTCTCTAAAAAACTGTTTACTTGTCTTTTCCTAAAATTGGTGATAAGCCCATAATGACGCTGGCTAATGCTGATTTTACATGTTGATTCATATCAGCTACCATATCTTTGATACAAGGTAGAATTTGTGACATGATGATTTGTTCTCGTGTCTCTTGAGGTAATTGATGACAAAAATCTTTTAATTTACTCGCAGCAGCAGCTCGCACTTCAGCTTCAGGATCTTTCAGTAGTGAACAATAAGCACCAACTAAATCAGTTTTTGTTATTTCGTTACCAACAGCCTTTTGAAGCTAAAATAAGATAAACAAACAAATGAATAAGAATTTAATCTACCAACATGGTTGTTAGCAGTGGTGTTCACTCGTTAAATCATGATTTAAGTAAACAAGATATCTACGTACTTCAACTAATTTATCCGCTACTACGTATCGAACTCTCCAAGATTTATCTTCTGTTGCGCCTCTTAATGTGTTCATCATTTGTGTTTCTAAATCATCTTGACGAAATAGTGATGCCATTGCAATGCCAGCTTCGACTGCCAACAATCGGACACTGTCTTGTTCATCATTAGCCAAATTTGTAAATAAACCAACTAACTCTGTACGTAGATATTCTGTTTCGACCACTTTGGAAAATTCACCTAACTTCGACGCAGCGGCACGACGAACCATTGGTGTATCATCTTGACATAAACTTTTGAATAATCTAAAAAACAACAATTTGCTCGATAATAAAGACTATTACGTGAATTAAGATTGATTCTTACTGTCTTAATTCCGATTTGACATGATTTGATACTCTCGAGTAACAAACACTAATAAGACCGGATGCTGATGTTCGAGATGTAAACCAATCGCCTTGTGCTAAACGTTTCACGGTGGGTACAAAATATGTTTCTAAATCAGTTGTTGAATGTTGTGGTGCTAATAAACGTAATGAATCAACAGCCTTATCTCGAACAATTGTTTCTTCAACTTGTGCTAAACTTTCTAACGGTGGCTAGAAAGAAAAAAATAACAAAGCAATTATTATTATTTACCAATATATTGAATTTAATCTGTTCTTACTAGTAAAACATGAACATAACTGTCACCTCCAATTAATTGTGTAAAAGTGCCCAATTGCTCAGCAAGGGCTAATAATACTTCATCTTCATCATAGATTGTATCTAAAAGTAATGCAAATGTAAAACAAATTTTCACAAATAAGAGCTTTAAAGTGGGCATAGACGCCTTTTCTTCGCCTAAAATAAAACCTTTTAGATTGGAATCTAATGTAAAAATTTCTGAAAATGGATAAAACAAAAGCGTACCACCATTAGCTGATTCAGTTATCAAGAAAATTAATATTAATTGTTTTTACTAAGAAATAAACTTTCATTTTTAGCATTAATAAATGAATGTACGCAAAAGTGGCAGCAAATAAAATAGATGCCAGTCAGTATATTACCTGTTAGAAATGGTATTAATTCTGATCTTGTTCGTTCAACACCAAGTGCTAAAGCAATTGTTGATAATTTTTTGATACTATTTAAACGTAACTAATAAACGATAAAAAAAGTTATTAAGAAATTTGTACACTGAAACGAAATGAAACTTACTTGGACATCTTCATTCCTCAATTCATCGATAAGAACGGCAATAGGATAAAGACTTTCATCTGGAGTTATGTCTCCTGAACCAGCCATTTACTATACAGTGACAATAACAAAAATCTACAAAATCCGTAGATAAAAAGAAATATTCATTCTTCTATATCTAGTTAAAACAGTTATTAATTCTACTGCACGGGCACCCCAATAATAATGGAGCTCTTCCTCGCTTCCTCTGAGATATTAGCTCTCTTTTGACGTGATAAATTTGAAAAATAAATATAGTTTAAATCAAATCAAAAGAAATATTGATGCCGCTAATATTTAAGATTTCTCTGATGGCCACAAATCTGTGTCACAGAAACGCTTGTATATTTAGATTTTCAAGTTACAAATAACGTAACCGTGTTCTGATTTTTTCGACTAACTTTTTCTTGTCCGACCTGATTTACTCAAACAATAAGATTAACGGAGCATCTAAGCTAGAACAACTTTGGTTTTTTTCTCAGATTATCCCTACTCATTGAGCTATAAATTATATGGTATTATAATCAATCCATTCTGGTATCTTCGAGATTCTGCAGAGGATGTTTTATAATATGGAAGTTTGTAGTGATGGCAGAAAATTATCTCAGAAAGCTAAACTCAAAACTAAATGTCAGGTATCAGTTTTAATCATTTCTATTTATTTATTTATTTGTTACTTTTATTACCGAAGAAGGCGTCGTTAACGTTCAAGTAATAAGAAACTGAGCCTTTCCTCAATGAAGATGACTACCATTCTTTATTTACTTAAAGATAGTTCAGATAATCGAAAAGTATAATAAGTCTTGCATAAAGTTGAAACGTTTTTATTAATATCTATGGGTTAAATGTGCATGTAGCGACGCCACCTTCTGTTAAGGACTTACATACGGAGTCGCTCTGAACAGTGAAGAAAACTCGAAGAATAGAGAAAAATCACCTTAAACTTTCTACTACACGAATTTAAATATAGTTTTCCTTTAATAAAGTTCAGTTAGAGTTGTCGAAAAGTGCTATTTTGTATTCAGCATACTCGATAAACCAGTAGATTTTCTATTTTTAGATCATAGTTGGTGATTTCGTTGTCTAGGATGCGTCAAACAGGCGATTACGATCGCTTATTTCGCTTCTATACGGTATAATTATATGTTTCTCAGTAATTTGTTTATTTCTGTATCTTATTCAATATTTTGGAATCATGAAGGTACACTAATATGACTTCGTCAACTAGACATTCGCCAATTGGCGAGCGACTAAGTTCAGTTGGCGAAAGTACACTGGTGGTATTGACGACGGTCCGCTTGGCTATCGCCAGCTGTGGCTTGAGTTGCATTGTCTTTCAATGCAAATCACATCTTTTATTAAGCAATATTTTAAAAAGAAATATGACTTGCATTGGAAGACAATGTAACTGAATTATTGGCAAAATACCACGGGTTGTGTAGTTGAAACTTCACTGTAAAACTACACTGGATTTTCGCAGTTAGGCGAAAGTCATATTGGCATACCCTTCGATTCCCAATATTTTTCTTAAATATAATATATAAACATACCATCGTGTGCCCTTGAAAGCATCTATCGAACGGTATATTTAGTAAAAAAATTACTTCAGAAATGACGATAGGAACATAGTATCCAATTTTAACCCACACTCTAAAGAAAAATCCATCTTATTTCTAAGACCGAAGAACAAGGTCTTATTTTTGCCGTCTGAAGTACGACAAATCACTCACCTCTTTTGTTTCGTATTGATTACTTGTATATAGAGAACAGAGGATTTAATAAAATGCACTTAGAATGTTATCATCATTTTTCTCTTATAAAACATTAACAACGGCTAAATTGAAACTACTTATCCACTCTGACGAACTTAGCTTAACATTCGAACTACTATGAAAAATAAGACATAAATTTATCGGTCTTAAAAAAAGTAACATAAAACATGGTTTACATACAGTGCTTAAAATAACAAAAATGAGAAAAGAGCGAACAAACTTTACAAATAAAGATGGAGCAATAATTATTACCATTAAATAGTCACCAGTATTTTTGTAGAATATAAAACAAAGACGGTTTATTTTTAACCTTCCTATGAAAGGGTTTTCAATTCTAATATTCTCAGTTAAACTATTATTTTCTTACTATATCTTAAAATTTTTGTTTACATTTCAAATGATTCCATATCTGGAAATAGATTTATAAAGAAATGTTCAATTGCTTGTTCACATATATATTTTTCATCATCTACGTTCGTTAAATTCATTTTATAAAATTCAAATCGTATTGGATTGCCGATAAGTAGAATGAGTAATAGTTCTTGTTTTAACCAAACAGCATTATAAACAGGTTCATTATATTGTTTAATTTGAATTGTTCCATCTAAATTAACTTTCCATAATTGTTGTAATTTCCAGTCAGTCAATAAAAAAGTCGACTGATGTGAGGCCGTTAAACAACATCCTTTGGAAAAACGATATGAAGCATTGTTCAATTCAATTTTCGATAACAATTGAAATTCTTGAGTATAGACTTCCAATACATATTCATTGTAATCGTTGGCACGTTCAATAAGTAAGCCTAAAACAAATAACATATGAGCAAATCTTGGTTTTGTGAAAAAAACATTTTCAAGGTAACAAATCTGAATTTTATATCTTTTACTACACGTGTAAGGAAAGGCAGGAAAATTTTTCACTTGTGCATGGCTGTCTTCTACGAGAAACAACTGGTTTTGTTTTCTAAGAAAAGTTTTGCGATTTTTTTCCTAATAACGCGCTATATACGCAACTTTTCAATGACGTAAAAGGTTGAGTTCATTTGATGTATCACAGTTTTGAAGTCTAGAAAATCAAATTTTTACTTTTTTAGCAGTTATTTCAAATTTATAAGGTAGAATTATACGATGTTACAGCTCTTTGTAACATCTGATAATAAGATATCACAAAAATTTTACAAGATGATGTAAGACGTTTTCACGGCTTGTCTACGTAAGGCGATACTTCGCTGATTAAGTTTTTAAAAAAATTTTTCCATTATGGAAGTGGTTTAAGCACAGCATCAGACAGTTTTTCACGCTGATTACGAATGTCGTGTTCTTTTAAAACAAAATTTTGATTTTTGGCGAAAAAAATTGAGCCTAAGTTTTTAAAAAAGTTTAATTTCAATTTTCTGACCTAGAAGTTTTGTCTAAAAAATATAGAAAGTATACCAGTCGATAGACACTTAAATTCTCTACAAAATGGCTCATTTTGTTTTGACAGTGAGTTTTTTCGCCGAACACCAGGCTTTCCAGAGACCTCCAGGTTTCGGGCTATTTTCCAGTCGGGGTTTGAAGTTTAGAGTGCCAGTTCTCCCATAAATCGTGAGTACCTAGCAAGAGCTCTGGTAAAGATAAAAATAAAGTTCTTTTGGCCGTGCTGAGTACCAGGGACTACTCTCCCAGAAAACAGTGTCATAGCGTCACGGTAATAAAATAACGTTTCTGCGATCCACGACGATACTGGAATGAAATTTGGTTTACTAACGTGTAGATCGTTCTCTTCTCGACATAACCGCTTGCAAATAAAAATTTTCACCGGTGATTTTTCCTAAAAATTTTCAAAAATTCCCCATATACTAAAGACAAAAAGGCCTTTTTTGTCACAGCGTCCGCTCTGAAAATTTGCTATAAAACTGCTAAATTCAAACGAAATTTTCTCCTTTTTTTACTGGAGATAGAGGGCGTTGAGCTGCGTCGAATACCGCTTGAACGAACTTACTAGCTTTAATAGTTTTTCAGATAAGAGCGTGTTAGTGTACCAAAAATGTCACAGCGTCACGCTTGGACAAACCGCTGAGTTATATCATAAATCTAACTTTGCTTTTATCTTGACAAGTTTATATTTATTTTAGTGTCATCCTACAAAATATCACTATACATAATGTTTGTAAATAATTTTTTTCCAAAATCAGATTGGTCTTACTCCTCAAAAATAAGTCCTAAGTCACAAATATTTTTTGAAAATGTTCCACTCTCGATATTCCATCGTTTTGTAAAGTTTAACCTCATTATATGATCTTAGTTTTCAAAATAAAAATGAGCCGGTTGTCAGCCCTAATCAGATCTCGATGCAATTACCCAAGCAAAAACTGGATCGTTTTTGCTTGGGTATGGTCTCACATTCTGATGAAAAATGTTTTCTGTAGTGAAATGAATATTATTCAAAATGTTGCGCAGTACTTTTCGAAATTCGGATCAATAGAGGTTGTTTTCTTGTCTATAATACCTTTGAACATGAATGCAACCCTAGATCTTACAATAAAAAGTTCTTTTTATAATTTGTCTCTTTACTTCTCCAAAAGTAAAGGGTAAAGTGCAACCATTTTCTTTACTTTGAGGAGTAGAGAGTGTACATTCCTTCCCTTTTTTGAAAAAGGGAAAAGTCATCCTTTCCTTTTCCTCAGAAAAGGGAAGTAAACCACTAGTCAGTGCTCGATAGTCCCAGAAAGTAAAATGCTTACTTTTTACACCTAAGCAGGAGCGAGTAAAACAAAAAAGCAAAAACTAATCAATCTGACTTAATAGAATCCATTCTATCAGTAAAACACTTTTCCAGGGATAACACTACAAGTATGCGATTCAGTTGTGTACAATTAGGGATGCACCAAACCTAAAGCCATATTTGGGTTTTGTACTCACATAGTTTGGATTTGTGTCGGATTTGTATCTGCTGGGTTTGGGTTTGGTAAAGATTTGAGATTTGTAACCCTAAACACTTTGGGTTTGATTTGGTCACCAAACCCAAAGAAAGTATCATTATCGTTAGTAAACTGCTAGACATATGCCCATAATAAATTTCGAACTTTTCGACCGAGATTTTTGCGGAAAAATGAAAGTTTTAACAATGAAAACTGCAAAATACAACCAAAATTCATTGTTTTTTGCTACCTGTTTCAAAAAATTAATTTTCTCAACAACGGTACAATATTTTCCAAAACCGATACGTAACTTTTTCGTGCTATTATGGCAAGTAGAATGATATAAAAATACTGGCTTCATTTCCTATCTAGAGAGGCTTGCAGCTTTTAAAATTTTAAAAAACGGTTTATTTTTAAAAACTAACGTAAAACTCAAACACAGTGTGTTTGAGAACCTTGGAAGTATTCCATTCTTGTTCTCCGTGAAAAACTGAATTTGAAAAATAGTGTCTCGATACTAGTTAAGTATGATATGACCCAAAACCTTTTTAGTTTTTTATCAATAGCCAAAATCTCGTTCATGTTAGCGCAAAAAGCTTCAAGTCTCTCTAGATAGGAAATGAAGCCAATATTTTTATATCATTCTACTCGCCATAATAGCACAAAAAGCTACGTATCGGTTTTGGAAAATATTGTTCCGTTGTTGAGAAAATTAATTTTTTTGAAACAGGTAGCAAAAAACAAGAAATTTTGGTTGTATTTTGCAGTTTTCATTGTTAAACTCCCATTTTTCTGCAAAACCAATGTCATATTTGGAATCAGCATAAAAAACTGAATTGATTGATATGTGTTTCAGTTTCAGGACTTTTGGACAACTTTCATTTTTCCGCAAAAATCTCGGTCGAAAAGTTCGAAATTTATTATGGGCATTTGTCTTGCAGTTTACTAACGATAATAATACTTTCGTTGAGTTTGGTGACCAAACCAAACCCAAAGTGCTTGAAAATTACAAACCTCAAAACCTAAATCTTCACCAAACCCAAACCTGCCAAACCCAAATATTCGTGTTTGGTGCATCCCAATGTACAATACAGTAGTTTTCAGCCATGTAGGTCTTACCTAATTTATCGTCATCTGTTGAACATAATGCTCGACATCTTCCTTCGATAAAATGTTGACAACTAATTGTCCAGTCTTGTGTTCGATAATAAACTAAAATTGTTTCGTATTTCGTTTTCCAATATGCATACAATAAACGTGAATTAGACAATGATGTTAAATATCGCGGGTAACATTGTTCACCACTGGAATCAGAATGCGAATAACCATTGTCGATCGGTATCCGACATAGTATTCGATTATGATAATATTTATCGTCAAAGAAATTAAGATTACAAGCATATATATAAGTTTTACAAGCAACAAATAGTATTTCTACTTCATTGCACCAATAGATCGAATATGGACGTGTTCCACGCCATTCGATTGTAGCTATTTCATCAACAGATGATGTACAGTAACAAATAAATTGCTCTTTATCAAGACAATAGAGTAAAACTGAATCACTTCGATATGGAGTTATCAATGAAATAAAATAATTGCCATATTCTAATTCATATGACCACTGATTTATTTGATATGATATATCAAATGAATCGGTATAGTCTGAACGGCTTGATAGACGAACAGCATTTTGATATGATAAACGATATTGAGATGAACAGTTCAAAGGATTGCGCTTTACTTCACTGTCACAAACATAGTCATATTCAGCATCTCTATCCGGACCAGTCGATGTTTCTAAAAGAAGAACAAGCAGATAGCTGATTTCTAGGGGAAAATAATATTAGTTTTAAAATTTTTTCTTCAACTTTTGGCAGTATGTCTCGCTAAAAATAGAAAATCTTCAGGTTTATCGAATGCACTGAATATAAAAAAGCATTTTTCCGCGACACTGCATGGACTTTATTTTTCTGTCGGTGACATGAATAGTAACAACAATTTTTAAAATCAAAAACAACCCTAGTGGAATTTCTTATAATCAACATCTTGTAAACAGAAATATCAAGATCTTACGTGAATCCAGACAAGTGGTTTTAAGGTTTTGGATAAAAATGTTTTATACATTTCCTAATGTAAATGATACACTTTATAAAAAACATACTACAAAACCAAAACAGACTTTTTGAATTTGTAGCTGTATGTAGCGAACGCATTTCCGTTTACATTTCTATCAAAAAACTCTTTCCGTTTTTTAAAATACGGTTTTAACAGTACATAAAAAAAAGAAATAAGGGTTTATTACTGTTTTTAAGACGAACAAATACATGTCTATTGATTGAAATGTAAAAATCCTTTTCCATGCTCTAATGGCTCATTTCACGTATTTCAACGCGTATATTGTATATTTTGTACTTGAGTTCAAAAACCTCGAACACAATACATCTGACCATATTTGAAAGAGATTTTACGCTGTGCAAAATCGACATGTGTTTTGTATTGTTGCGCATTCAAAACTCTATGAAACACTGTCGTTTGGTATTTCAGACTAAATTTTGATATTTTTCTGTACTTTGATTTTTCAATGATAAGACTAAGCGATGAAGATTTAGAAAACAAACGAAAAATAGTACTGGTATTTCTAATTAATTCAAAACCTCTGATAGTATTACACAATACCGAGATTTTCGTACAGAAAAAATTCTATAAAAAAACACAGTTCTATAAAAAATTAAAGGGTCTTGTAATCACTACAAAACGCCTTTTGATTATTTATGCTTTTTAATGAGCCTTTAAGGTTAGTCTTTTTGGTTTTATAAAGGAAATAAAAATCCTCTATGAATTTTTATTATGCTTTTCCTTTTAGAGTGCAGACATCAAACATACAATTGTATGCGATCGTAGGCTCATCTTTGGAACATTTATATTCAAGAAAGAAAATTTTCGAACTTTTTCTCAGTTTGAAAATTTTTGCACTTATATGTAAAAACACGAGTGATTCAGGAAGTCAGGCTCTTGGTTACAAGAAATTTTACTAAGGAAACTGTTGCCTTACCAATGGAACTTGTTGTCTTTACCGGTGAAAATGATTGACTTTTACTTTCATCTTCTTCTTTGACGCCACTCAACACATAATGATGATTATTGGTTCTGTTGTTTGAAATGAGATTTTCCTCTTTACAATTAGTTTGTTCTTGTTCTTGTTCTTGTTGTCCATCATTTTTAGCAATATAACATTGCCATGTTAAATCTAGAAACTTATCAGCATCAGTCAATTTATTACAAATATTCGGTTCAATGAATACTTTTTCAATGGTTGTTTTTGTCAATTGTTCAATATACTTGTAATTGTTGATGTTAAAATCGCAACATAAATCTAATAATTGAAATTTTAATTGTTTTAAATAGGTTTCTGATTTTAAAATATTTTCATTATGTTTTTTAAAATATTCATTGATATCTGATTCGTATTGTTTCTGCTTTTTATCAATTAAATTTCGTAGAGTTTTATGAACATTGTCTAATTGTTTCTGAGAATCTCGCCGTTTTAGTTCAATGTCATGAACAAGATATTGAATATTTGTTAACGATTCATCGATGATCGATGTTAAACGATTAATCATTAAATTCGACGTTGGCGGTTTAGGTAGAACAACGTCGTCATCGTCTGACATATCGATAGAATGATCACTACTGTTATTTGTAATTGACAATCGTGTAATGTGTGAACCGCTTTTTTGTTCAATAGGGTGTGAAATATTTGACGTTAAAACTGGACGTGCATTAAACATGTGTATCCTCCTGTAAATGGTAACGCTAATCCGATTTTTGGCGACAGGATAATGAATTTTGATAATCGATTAGATCGTTGTTCAGGCTGTTATGGTGATTATTATGTGCATCTAACTGCTGATGCACATACTCAGACTAAGTGAATATCGTGTTTATATAATCTAAAACTAGAAAAGTTGTTCATTGACTGATAAAATATTTTACCTTGGAATTTAAAAACCGGCATAGGACAGGTTTTATGTTTTCATAGAGAAGAGATTGGATATGAAACAGTATACTAAAAGTACCACTGGACAATATATTACAGATTCTAACCGCTTCAGTTTGAAAACGATCTTTTAAAACGCAACTCTTTGTTTCTGAAAGCTGTACGAGGAACAATAAATGTAAGATCACTCATCACTTTTCGTTAAAAGAGAATTACTGTGCAAGAGAACTAACTAGTAACTAATTCAATATGATACCATTCATTCTATCGTACCAGCATCAGCATTGATTATCGAAAAAAATTTCTTTTTCTCTAAAAGTAAATCACGAAAATTTCTAAGTATCCAATTTATTATAAAACATACACATCTATAATAATCGTCAATAATATTTTTTCTATTTTTTCTTTCATTCATTTTGATCGATTCACGATGATTGAAAAAAAATCTACCTTGACAAGGGAGACGTGTGTGTGTGTGTATATGATGTACTGTTTCTTTTTCTCACCTCTCACGTCCAAACAAAAAAAAATGTATATTATCTCAATAGAATCTCCGATGTTCAAAAATTTCTTATTTTAAAATCAACATTGAAAAAAACTATTTAACTCGAAGAGAGTGAAGAAATTCGAAACATGAATGACCTACATCACCTAATTCTGATGCCAATATATCTTTTTTCAAACCGCAACATGTGCATGAAGAATTACGCATAAGAAAAGCTCTGCAAATGTTTGCTTGCTTTTTTTCTGAGCACAGTTGTTTATCAATGATAAACACTTCGAATCTGATATCCGCTGATACTAGTGAGCGCTTCTCGGAGGCTTTAGAACAATTCGATTTGTCAGAGACTTATCACGAATTTTTCAAGTAACAAACTGACACAGTGCCAATTTATAAAGAATATAGAGTTACATTAGTGTACCGTATGTCAAGTGTAACCTAATCTAGCCTAACCTATAGATTAGGTTGAGTTTAGGTTGTGAAAAGCTTAGCTGTGTGCACTTATGATTTTATGTTCCTTCAAAAAATTCGTGATAAGTCTCTGATAAACTGAATTATTCCGGACTTTACTTATTCTACATTCAAGGACAAAGAAGAAACACATTTCATACAGCATAGTGAAAAGAAACAAGACTAACAAATAAGAAAAAGAAAACGAATGAACTAATATTTTTCGTATATGGCACAGATCTGATCTAAATAAAGCGTTTCTAGATTAGACCATCAGTTTTCTAGATTTTTTAGAAGGGGCTTATATCGGTTGTCTCAAATTCGACATCGTTTTTTTCTGGACACAGTCGATTTCCTACAAACTTGCCTACTTTTCATTTGAAGCCACAGGATTGTCTCAACGTATCAGAATTACTTTTCACCAGAATTTTTCTATCGCATACAGTCAAAATTGTCGATGAAATACTCTTTATGATGCCGGTATTTCAAAAAATTTTGATGTGATATTCGTAGAGCCAATCGTTTAGTTTTTCACTTGAATAAAGCTTCAGCTTATGCGAACAAAGGTATGAACTTTATTCTTGAATTCACTAACTAATACTACTGTTGTTTTAAAGAAACAGCTGTTTTTATTTAAGAGACTAAGGTTAGTGTGAACAACTATTATTTGTTTAAAAACTATTAGCCACTATCATCCTTATATAAAGACTATAAACAATTGTCTATTGATCAATTATTATGACATCTTAGACAAAATCAAAATAACATTTGCTGACAAGACTAAAAGAACAGAAACATATTCCCGTACCTATTATTAATACATAATGTATTTCCACGTTTTTCATTAGAGAAAAATAATCAAATAGTTAATTGTTTGTAAATAAAGACTAAAACAGGTTGCTCTTTGCAATGAGTGAAGTCTAATGAATGAAAAGGAAACAAAAGAATGTACTTTACATAACGCAATTGACAAGAGATCAACGTATTTTCAAGCTATTTCTTGCATAAACAACCAAGAATTTCTAGAGTTCATGAGTGCGTTACATAAATTAATCAAATACAACCACTGTAAATATTTTTTGAGAAATACGTTAAATTTTGATTAACGGTTAATTCGGTTGAATAGTACATTTTTCACTTTAGGTTATAATGGAATTGCAACTATGTAAAACCGTTAATTTTTCGTAAGAAGGGGTGCTACTTCGGGCTAATGTCGGAGTAAAGGCTCGATCCATTACGAGGTGGTCTGATGAGCAAAGGACAATCCACCCTGCGGCCGCAATGGCCGTCTTGACGGATACGTAGCACCGCTGCTATCAGTTTCTCTCTATCAGTGAGAGAAGTCTATCAGATCCTCCTGTACTCATCGCTCGGACAAATGGCATAGTGTATTCGGTTAATAGCGAACCACTTGGTAAACCTGCAGGTCTCAATCCAAATAATGAGTAAGGGACAACCCTAATTACCCAGACTGTCTCACCTTCCACCTGGCCATAGTTTTCTACAAAAAGTCGGGTCCCGCTTAGTATCACAATAATAACGATAAATTAAGCAGCAGGCTAAAGTTCCAGACCAAATAATCATTGTATAAGTGCGAATACTACATGAAGGCTTGAAGACTTCATTGTATTTCAAACGCAGAATTCTCAGCTCTGCACATCCTCTCCTATATTCGATATACACATGATGCTTCATTGCTTGAATCTGGCTCATGTTCATCTGTTGCGGAATGTCATTGTTCAAAAGGAATGTAACTTGATCTCTAATGTTGTCTTTAGCAATGAGGTGTGTGGTAGTCTTCGAATATGGTAATCTTCTTTATCAAATATTAGTCTATCCATCAAATTTAACGCTACGTAAAATAAACGCGAGATAATGATTCATTGCACAGATTGATTAGGATCATGGCGATGATGGGAGGTCAAGCTCCTACTATAATCTGACACACAACTGCGTTAACAACAAACCAGAGATGTAACTGGTACCGGCAACCGGCTCGGTCCAGTCAGGAATTTCTGACCGGCCGCAAGAAAATTAATTTGACCGGTTGGCCGAGAAAAAAAATGTTTTTTTGTCTGAAAAATCAGTACTTTGTCGAAAACGAACTTGCTGAGCTAAGTAAAACAAAGCTTTTCATATTTCAGATTAAGAAAGTTAGTTTGGTTTTCTCTTTTTTGTCAACAGTCTTCGAGAGCAGGACTAGTATAATATTGTACTCTCACCAACAGTATCATAAATATTGTTCGCCGTTTCTTGGAAATTTTTTGTCTTTAATTTTACTTGATTACATTGATGATCATTAGGACTAGATTTGAGCTTATCAGATGTAAAATATATTTGTTGGTGTTTTGGTTGTGGCTGAGCAAAATGATAAAAAATGGAAGATTGATCACTGTTTTTTATATAGGAAAATGGTCGATTCAGCTGTCGATGTTGAGTAAAATCAACGGCTTGATTATTTTTAGAACATGTCGGTAAAGTGTTGTTCGTCTCTACTATGTGAATATTCCGTTCGTTTTTCTTTCTTTTTTATTGTTTGTTGCACTATTATCGGCGCTAAAATACAAGGCCGGTGGTTATTTTTTGAATAACTCAAGAGGAATAAAAGATAGAGACTTGCGATTTTCATCATTCGCTAGCCAAGATCTGAGACTATGTTTTTATAAACAAGAACGAATTTGGAAAAATTTCAAAGATCGGTTTTTCAGGAGATCTGTGAAAAATCAGTTCGGTTCTCTGAAAGCTGACATAGAAATCTATGGATTTGTTTGCATACATATATAGTCCGAAGTGTCCTCTACAAAACTGGATCTAAGGCACATCTTGGGAATTCATGGTTCGGGCGCTATGTTCCAGAAGCCTTAGCACTCCTCTGTCGTTAGGCTTTTACACTTATACACTAGGAAAATATATGACTGGTTACATCTATACAACAAGCCTGTTCATGGCATGGCAAGGTGACGGCAATCCAAAAATCGAGTGAAAATTTCTTTTCGGTTTTCTAATTTTGTTGGATAGAGCTCATCGAATTACCTAGGAAAACACGAATTTTAGTTTTTTTTTAAATATTTTTTGATAAAAGAATAAAAATATGGAAATTCGGTAAAATGTCGAGATAAGGAAAACTTTTATATTTATCGTACTTTCATCGGCTCCGACTGTTTTATTGGGATCCCCACACAAAAGTGAGTACAGAAAATCGAATTTGAAAAAATTAGAAGAAGCTATAATCAATAAAAAAATGAAATACGAGCCAAATCCGTCAATTTCTATCTGTCTACCTTGCCGACCCACCAAGTCTTCATAGATACAAGAGGGAATAATTCTTTCGCCACCATTCTAGTCCTTATATTCAAATGATAATAGACAATTTACAATTGATAATTTTTCTGGTGAACAATCGTCAAATAATAAATGATAATCGATTTCAAATGATCTGTGCTGATCACTAAAATTCATTGTTAGCGAAACTAATATTTTATGTAATTTTACATGTGATGAATATTTTTCATTAACATGCGCTCTATTATTTCATATGTTAACATCTTTTATAATAGGTGGTTCTACTTACGAATTAGTATACAAACATTTTTCTTTTCTAATACGATAGAGCATTGCAAATAAGTAATGTTAACATCACTTATTTGCTACGGCTCTTATAATTTACAATATATATTTGTTCTCATATATAGGACTCTGAAGCGTTGTGGATGTGACATTCGAAAAACTTTAAGCATCTGTATCTCTAAGGTGTGACTTTCACTGACGGTGCTATTTAGATCACAAACGTGCATAGAGTTACTCTAAGACACCCTGAAAAACTTAACCCTAGTGATGCTTGTTCAATCGTGTATTTTGTAGAAGACAGTTCATACTAAAAAATCAATAGCCCGAGGTTTTTTTGAAACTGCTAAAATTTTGTTTCGTTGCGAACGCGACAGAGTGCGAATATAGAAACGAAAAATGCTCTTGTATCTGAATCAGAAGTGCCCAAGCAGTACTAAATGGTACAAATTCTTCTTGAGAATCTCGAGATGATGACAAAACAAAAACTTTTGTTTCAATACATGAGGGAATCTGTGAAAAATCAGTTTTTTAAGAGGCACTTCTTGGTGTCCGAGCTTTCTGAAAATTTCGCCATAGATATAGTTCATGGCTTAGAGTCTATTCTGAAAAACTCTTGGATTTTTCTGTCATAAGGTTAGAAATTTATTCGCTAATTACATTTTCACTAATTAACTAATTAGCTAACAAACTTTACTTTGGTGTGAGCTTGAAGAGCCAAGATTTTTATATATATTCATGGTAAAAGAACTTGTTCCGAAAAATAACTCTTGTAAAGAATCAACAACAAATAAAAGATAGTCATGCCCGTTTTGGCTGGAATGGACCATATATAGACATATATGTCAGGCAAAATAACTTTATTTGGTTTAAAATTATTTTTATCTTATTACCAAAAATGAAAAATCGGGGTAACTTCATCAAAGATCGGTTGTCGTTATCGTTCATACGATTCAAAAACGAAAGTATAACTCTAACATATTGTCAAGTTATAAAGTCATTAGAAGTGTGGTTTTTCCTGTTTTTAGTTGTTATCGATCAGAAACTCGACGTTTAGTCGTTTTTTATGTGATATTAGTGTATCTGATCGTGAGTTATTAACAAAACGTATGATTCAGACGAATTTTATAAAACAGTTTTGGTACAACAACAAGGGCTCTGTTGATATTATAATATGAAACAAATAAGAGATTGAGAAAAATGGAATGATGTTTATCTAACGGTAAGTTGTTTTTACGTGCAATCAACTGTTATCTGAAAAAATTTGACTTTCAGAATAAAGTCGACGATGAAGATCAGATTACTGAAGGTAGAAATGAAAATGAGAGAAAGTATTGCCGTCCTATACCGATGGACCTGTATTACAACCAAAAACAACTAAAATCGTTTCGCAAGTTTACGCTGTGCTGCGCTTTTTCGCGTTTCAAACCGTTCTTTGTTTGTCCTTTAGATTTATTCTACAAGTTTTTTATTCTACGCTCATTTGTTGCTTGGTTTCAATAGTTCATATCTGTCAACCATTCAAGATGATTGTTTGTTTTAAAACTTATTTCAAAAAAACATTATCGTAAATTCAGAAATCGGTCTGCGTAACTTTGATTTTCCGGTGGTTTTCTAGAAAACCAGTTTTGGGATTTCGACTTCCAGTAACTTTTGACAAAATTTTCGATTATATTTTGAGAATAAGCATCAAAAACTGATATAGATTTCATAATTTTCACATTTCCAGCTTTTCGGCACAGGAAGAAGTTGACTGATCTTTGAAGATCTATAAGTGATCTTCAAAATCCATGGCAAAACTGAATTAAACATTTCCTAGCCGACATTTTTTAGATACATATAGATTAGCATCTGTAGAATATATGGTGAAAGTTTCAGCTTTCTATCGTCCACCGTTTCTGAGAAAATGAATTTTTTCTGAAAAATTCACTTTTTTCGGTTCTCTGAATACTGTCACTTGCAACGTCTACAACTCATTAGCACAGCGACAGATAGGCAGATTTAAATACAGATTTAAATTTCATTCGTTTCTGATTTTGTTTTATATTTTAATGAAAGCAAAACATAGTGGTGAATATGTAGATACTTTTATCGTGATATTCTTTATGAGTAATTCTCTCTTTTGTTTTCACGATGGATTATGATGTAATTTATGGTGATACACATAGTATTATGATTAATGCAAATTGGACATATTATTGTCAAGTTAATATTTATCCAATAGCGAAAAGAATAAAGCTGAAAAATTAATGATATATGCACTTGAAATGAGTCAAACTGCTGCTGCTGCTGCTGCTGGTACAAGCATTGTCGATTATTTATGTTTAACGCTATTTCAAGTCTATTTCAAGTCACTGGGTACGAAATTATCGCTCGAAGAAAATCTGATACGCCCGACTCATGGAAAAATCAAGTATTTAATTCACAAAGGACGCTGCCAGGCTTCGTTACTTTCCTATTCACACATATTGTAGAGTTTTTCAAGGCGAATAATGTATGAATAATTAGAGATCCTCTTTAGTTTCATAGAAAAAAGTGACCAGGAGTTTCATTGGCATAGCGCGACCTACGAAAACGTCTAGTATTAAGCCCATAAAACCTGCTCTCAGGCTTCCTTAAGTTCCTATTGACACATATTGTAGAGCTTTTTTAAGGCGCATCGAATGATCTATAGCGCTCGGAAGGGTCGAAATCATCGAGTATGATTTTAATGAGTTTTGTACCGATTAGAGCAATTAAAGTTAGTAGATCGATTTTAAGTTTTCACCTTTACCGAACCATGCGAGTACCACTGTGTGAATTGGGTCAATTTGACGAAAGATGTGGGTTAAATTCGGTTGTGGCCGCAGAAAGTACAAATACAAGATTAACAATAAAACAACAACTTTCCTTGTACATACTTAAAGTTAAACCGAAAACGAAATTTCAAGATTTTTGGAAAGAATTTTCAACCGAATTACCGAACTTAACAAAATTAGTTCAACGCTATAATGCGGTACCAGCCACATCTGCACTGTAATCGTTATCAGCTGCAACTAATAAGACAGAACGAATTTTTAATACTTGAGAGCATTGCACAGTAGAACACTAAAACTATGAATATTAAAGTATTCATTTTACTTTTGGACTACATTGTTCATCGGTTCGGAGCAACATTCTATAAAAAGGGTCAATCTTGTATGTGTCTTGCACGTGCTCGGTTTTCTTCAGCATCTAGCAAAAAATAAAATATTACAAAAATGTGCTAAACAGTGTCATGTTAGTGGTACAATGTGAACACACAAAATTTGAAAAGAATTTTTTTTTTAGTTATCTTGTTGGATAAAATCAGAAAAGATATCGGAAAAATGTCAATTAAGTATTTCTGCATAAAAGATCTCGGAAAATTTTATTTATTATTTTATTCTGCAGAAAAGATCTTGGAAAAATAAATTTATCTATGTATGCAGAAAAGATCTCGGAATAATGAATAGTTTAGAAGGAAAACATGTGCATAAAGCACAGTATTATGAAGTCATAACATTTTCAACTTCATTCTAACTGTAAACTTAATAATGTTACGTCGCATGTGGAATGAAGTGCTCTTATGCAACAATGAAAGCGGTTTATCAGATTTCATTAAAGATCAACATGTTTGTGTTTATCGAAAGAAATCATTTAATATCGGTCGGGTACAAGATCTGTCCCACGACTTATTGGTAAACGTAGGGGAAGAGGACGACCAAAAAAGAAAAGCATTACCACAAGATTAGAAAACTGAGCTTGTTCTCTTTTTTTTATTTGTACCATATTCTTGTAAGTGTTGCAAAAAGTTTCGCATTGAAGAATCGTTTTGCCAAAGACTGCACTGTTTGGAAGGTATAATATACGCGGGTGTGAGAGCTTTTGTTATTAATTAATTGATTAATTATTCCAAGATCTTTTCTGCAGTATAAAACAATAAATAAAATTTTCCGAGATCTTTTATGCAGAAATACTTAATTGACATTTTTCCGAGGTCTTTTCTATCTTTATTTCCTTGCAAGATTCATTCTGCTAATTTTCCGAGATCTTTTATTTTCATGTCCTATCTTGTTAGTATTAGCAATAGTGAGCCAAACACGAGAAAAACAAACTGTTTCTGACAAGAAAAATCAAAAACTGTAGGTCTTTTAAAGTTTTCATAGAAGAGTCTTCTGAGCTCTGTGTCTCCCTCCTCCTATTGTACTTGAAGCTTTCTGTTTTTTCACTATTAAAAGTTTTTAAAAGCCTTTTGTTTTTTAAGCACGGAAAATACAATCTAAGTTTTCTTTTCACGTCGTAGTTTTTAGAATAATACAGTAGTACAATGAACGATAGTCTTTGTTATATTTTACACCACTTCTAAGAAAAAAATTATTTAACCCGTTACCCCCTGCAGATGATCATGCGAACCGAACTTTATTTAGATCTGATAAAAACAAATTTTCTTATTAGCAACCGCTAGCGTATGCTCTCAACTTACTGTGGAAAAAATCTATATTTTAATTCATTTTCCTTTTTTATAAAAATTATTATCCTATATAGTCCACATCACGCGACACTTCAATGATTAAGTTTTTAAAAATTTTTTATTATTCGCGAACCAATATGAGCACATTACTAGATACAATTTTTCGCGCTGATTACGAATCCGACCTCCTTAGCAAATAAAAATAAAAATTTTAGTAAAATAATTTTAATTTAAAATTTTTGACCTAGAAACTTAAAAATTTAAAATTTACACCATTAGATAGAAAATTAAATTCTCTACAAAATGGTTCATTTTTTTCGACAATTCGATCTTAGGAACAAAACTTATGCCTTTTCGATATTTTAAGGTTCCAGTCAAATTTAAAAGCCTGAAAAGATTTTTTAACTTTATTTTTCAGATAAATCGATAGAATATCACCAAATCTATGCAAATATAAAAATCAAATTTTTTGGAGGACATTAAGTGCCTGAAAATTCACTGACAAACAAGTATATCACGCCGTCATATTATATATTGATATTTATAAGCGAGGGAAAGGCTTTTGGAAGAAAATTTCTTTTAATATTGGATAGCTCGCAAGCTTCTCTAAAATGATCACTCTAGGCAGTTTCCATTTGCTCGAGTAGTTTAACAGGTTATTAACTAATAACTAAACTGAAGCGAAATACTGCTTTGACTAATCTTGTAATACTATTACTATATAAAAAATTCTAATTTGTTCAAAAGCTTTCTGAAAGATTTGTACTACATCAGAGAGTGGGAACTTCAGTTGATGGAACTTGGAAATTTTATTTTAAAAAATGTTTTGTTATTGAGCAATGAATATTTTTTGTAGTAACAGTGGAAGAAGGAAGATAACTGGATCGTGAGGCTACCGCTATCAGTGCTGACAGTGTTGGTTGAAATAGCCCGATATTTTCCCTATAGCTGGCAAGTTTCTGACATAGTGATTCATCTCCACTAATCATCAACTGCAGCTCTGCCTAGAAGACTAACTTATACGACTATTGGACGGATAACCAGAGCTACCAGTTTCTTGGGAGTTATTTAAAATTCGATCGATTTTCTAGAAAGTGGAAATTCGCCCATGAATTTCCAGACCAAAAACTTATTCATATTTTTGTTTTGCAATCAGTGTAGGTATAAGAACGTCACGTAAAGACACTCATATTACACTTAAATCAGCTTTGACAGTTTCTATTTTAGATCACAATTCTGCCTATGCCAGCAAGTATTTGGATTTTGACAGAGACAGTAGTGGCGCGAAGTTTGGGTAGAAAGGTCCCACAATTGAGACGTTTATCAGAAATTTCTCAAAAGTATGAGCGAGGTCAACCCCACTACAACCTGGGCGCGTAGCCAGTCGGTGCAGGAATTTCCAGTTTATAGAAAATTAAAAAGGAATTTCTACTTTCTTGGGAATTATTTATGGAAATTCAACGACGTTTTTCTAGATTGTTGGAAATTCGATTTTCTATAAACTGGAAAATCCTCGAGGAATTCCTATAGATACTCTTTGCAATTCGCTGAGCATTTTCCATAAACAATTTCCAACCTTTCAGTGTAGAAGATGAATTTTTATACGACAGCGAGTCAGCGTTTTTGAAGTAAGCGACAAACAGCATAACCATCTAGTCATGCTGTCTCTGTAGTAACAGTGAGTGACTATATTTTGAGGTACGATGATTTTCGATGTTATATCTATTACAACAAGAAACCCTCCTTATCAGTCATCGATTCCAAAAAGCAGTAGTCAACTTATAATGTGTACTGTATAAAAAACAACGAATTTGCTTAAACTTCAAATAATTATCGATTAAAGAAACTAACGAAAAAAATTTGTTGGCATATTATCACTTCAGCTTTTCTCCATACTTCATAATCAACGTTGTGATACTTTTTAACTTTTTTCATTTGCTGTACACAAACCTTTAATAAAAGTTGGTATTTCCTTTTTTTTTATATATCTTCAATTGTTTGTAACTATTATATGGGAAGTTTAGAAATCCGCTTATCGTCCAGAGACATTTTTACTTTTATTATACACCAACTTATTCTACTATGTTTGATGCATAAAGCAGTCTTTTGTAATTATGAAAAACATATTAATTTAAACAAGTTATTCGTATACACATGTTGTACTGCCGTTACGTTTGATTTCCCAACAGAAACAGAAAAGAAAGTATGTTAATCTATGAATGTAGAAAGAATATCAAATGAATATCGAATTCTATTTCTAATAGTATACAATAGCATATTGTCGTTTTAAAAATTCCTCTACAAGAAAAACGACATCGTGACGTGTTGTTGTTGAATTAATTTCGTTTACGACTACCTAGGGAGATTTTGTGTCGTTAGTGTCGTTAAGAGAAAACTGAGTTTTTGTTTAATAATACTCTATTCTTCAGTCAATGAGTGAACATCGATCTTTTTTTATCTTGATTATATCTACTTGTAGAAGAAAAGTAGATTATATTAAAATTTGTAGGATTACTTGAACGATAAATTTGGCTTATTTATCATTACTACTCCTTTAACCTTCAGCTTTTGAAATTTTTATCACTTTCTTCTTAATATGCTTTTTGAATAAGTTCATACAGAAATTGATGATCAAATTGTTTCTGCTAAATTTAGTTGCTAGACTATACTATTTTTAAAACAGGAAAGCAATCTACTACTTCAGACTCATGCAATCCATGTTACTATATACTAATAGGTATAAGGAACTTTTTCTACTCTATAATTTTTCTTTAAACAAAGGAATGAATTCTGTAGCAAGAGACTAAGTCTATTTATAAACCTGTCACTCATTTTCTTTTTAATTGTGCGTAAGACTCTTATAAGTACACGGGTTTAGTTTAGAAAAAAATATTTTTTTACATCATTGTCTAGAACAGATTGTTTCTGTTCAACTATAATAATAGAGAGCGGAAAATTAAACATTACTTCACTTGATATACGAAAACTATCTCTTTTTTCTTTTATCTTTCTTTTTCTTATTATAACATCTCAAAATAGAGGCAATAGTGTAGTAATATCTGAAAATTCTTTTCTTCTCCTTGTCATTGATTTTTATTATATCGATTGCTAAAAATCTAATAAATTCAGTTGGTCTTGTTCAAAATATAGATTATATATAATCTATAGAACAAAAGAAAAAACATGTTTTCACAATATCATTTTTTACAATATGTCGAGAATGATTTTTGAACAACAAAAAGAAAATACATGGAAGATCATTTCAGATATGAATAAATCAGTTGTATTTGTTTATTAACTCGAACTTTCTTTTCATAGCAGAAAATATTTTACTAAAGAATAATAAAGTACTTATTTAAGAAAAAAGAATGTAATTTGCAACCTTGACACGAATATTGCAGGTAAGAGTGGAATGATTAATATGATATATAATTTTAATTTTAAACAACTACAAAAAAACATAGATTTCATGAAAATTTACAAGGAGAAGAAACAAATAGAATACGAAAAGATTTGTCTTATTAACAACTCTTAATGCTGGTAAATTGGTCTAGTATTTATGAATTCTAGAATGAAATTTGGTTCTATTTACAAGAAATAATTTACTATTTTGATTTACATATAATTTATATCACGTTGGTTGATTTATAACAGTAATTATATTTTTTGACCGATTTGAAAGAACAAAGTGATAACTGATCATAAAGATGAAATTTCAATTTGATTTATATTTAATATTCGTCTTTATTCGTTGTTTCTTATCACAATATGATAATTCAAGTAAGTTGAATTTTGTATATTATTTTTAGATTATTCATACTACTGTTTATCGTTCATTATACTATTGTTTTATTCTGAAAACTATAACTTGAAAAGAAGAACTTAAATCGTATTTCCCGTGCTTGAAAAACAAAAGGTTTTTAAAAACTTTCAATGGTGGAAAAAGGAACGTTTCAGTTATAATAGGAGTATTCACTACACACAGTGGGCAATTTTGCTATGTCATGTGGACATGAGACTTTTTCTGGTCAGAAACGGTTTTTCTTCGTCAAAACAGTAGTCTGAAATTCGGAGAATGGTTTCTTAAAGAAAAAAATATTTTCGATCAAAAACGGTTGAAGCCGCGGGGGGGGGGGGGGGGGGGGGGGGGGGGGGGGGGGGGGGGGGGGGGGGGGGGGGGGGGGGGGGGGGGGGGGGGGGGGGGGGGGGGGG